>UCQR01073945.1:2914-22101 GCA_900474235.1 Cecidostiba semifascia
ACATCAAGGTGCTTAGCGCGATTTTTTCCACCCCTTGTGTGTGACGAGCATTAAAGCTATTATCCGCTCGAATTGAGCTCGAATCTTTGTCGCTATAAAAGAGCGGGAGAGAAAGAGAGAAAAAAACACAGAGTCGAACATGATAGAGAGAGAGAGAGAGAGGGAGAGAGCGGAAAAAATATACAAAGCTAAGCAACTAAGCAAAAAACAATCGAGCGGCTGCACGACCAGTCAATAAAAGTACACGACGCGCCGCAAAAGGAGCTGCAAAACCAGCTGAAAATAAAACGAGCGAGCGGGAGAAATAAAGTACCGCGGAAGTTTAGACACACATACGCGCACACATACATATACACAGTACACACACACGCACACACACAAAGCGCGAGTAATGCGATAGACAACGAAGCTTCGCCGGTGGAACAGACTGCAAAAAGCGACGAAAAAATCCAAGGAAGCTCGACGAGGACGGAAAATGAGGAGAGAGAGAGAGGGAGGCTAAGCTAAAACCGGCAATCGATAAGAGCGCGCGGACTTTCCATGCAGAAAACTCTCGCCCCTGCAAACTATGATATCTCCTCTCTCTTTCTCTCTGCCTCTCTCTTTCTCTCGCTCTTTCGGCCCTTTTTCCTCGTATCCTCTTATTCCGCCGCCATACCACCACCCTCCGGAGCAGAGAATTTTTGTTGCGGCCTTTTTAACGCCGCCTTCTTTATCTCTCGCGCCGGTCTGTGCACTGCTGCTGCTGCTATCTGCTCTGCTCTTTTTTTCGCGCGTCCCTTTGCGACTAGACTATACTCTCGGTATATATCTGTGTCTGTGCAAGTATATACCTATACACACCACTGGCCGTTTTATTGTACCAGAGAGCTCACTGCATCGCTTACTTAAACGCGCTTTATCGCACGTATATATACCCCCTGCAGAACGTTCTCTCTCTTACTGCTATGTTGTTGCGGATTCTTTTTCGTGCGGCCGTACTATGATTAATCGGAATAAGCGAGGGTTTTAAGAGATTAGGATTGCCGTCGCAGGATTTCGGATGGATCGAAACTAATTGTGGAAGAAGAGTAGAAAGAAGATTACTATGCTCGATTTCTTTTTTTTTTTCTCTCGTATATATCAAAATAGGAGAAAACTCCGACCTACTTTTCTCTCTCTCTCTCTCACTCTCTGTTATATACATTATAGCGTAGAATATCATCTCCTCTCGGGCGTCGGCGATATCACACTCTGCGCGAGGAGAGGATCTCTGCACTCGCGGCGCTATTCATAGAAGCCAGAGGCATGCGGAAAACACGTATATACTCCGTGCACGACGACGACGACGAGCCGTTTATTGGTCTGCGGCGGCGCGTATTAAAAGGGAAAAACGGGAGGGTCGGCGCGCGCGCGCTCGCTCGCACACATTATAATGTAATATATACACACAGCGCTGAGATGCGATGAATTTAACTGTGGATTTTTATCGATGTTAATGAGACTCGTTCCAAATTATATACCGTTTGTATATAATAACGGAATAACCGCGATCGTTATGTGTGTTTACATTTTGATTTATAAATAAAAAAGTAAGCGGTCATTGTTTCGAAGCAATATTTCGGAATAGCTTTTCGTGTATAATATTATACAATATACGCGTCGTGATTGCAGCAAAAACGAGCCGCGAAAATCACGTTATATATCCCAACAAATCCAGTAAAAAAAAAAGCGCGTCGCACAGCTCTAAAAGCCCTTTATACCGATGCGGTTAATTAAACGCCGCAAAACGACTTATGTCCCCGCCGAGGGCGCGCGCGGTTAAAGAAAAAGAAGAAACGACGGCGGGAGACTCGTACTGCATTCGCGTTAAAAAAGAGGAGACCCGTTCGTGATCTCTGATCCGCGCTTAATCCGCGCGACTTAGACGCGCGCGCGCAGTCAAAAGGCCGCCGCGTGGCGGGAACGTTAGTTTTGCGGGCTATAAATGAATTCGTGTGTATGCGATGTATACGTCTCCTGAATACGTCGTCGTTAAGGCGTTTCTCCTAATTAAAACCGCACGCGGGAGAAGTGTAAACGCTGCTGCTTTCGATCGAGAGAAGCTTGCAAGTTTTTGATATACTCTCGATCAAAATATTTCGCAAATATATTAGCTTTTAGCGTAGTATACTGGCATCTGAACAAGGAACAATAACGCATACGCGTCAAAGGGACGCGTCATCCCCTTCATTCGTGCGCGCCTCACAGCTGATTTGATTTCTCGAGGGGGGTCGAGTCGCGCGGGTCGGTAATCGCGAGCGACACTCGAGGGTAATTGAAAAGTCCTCGAGTCTCTCTCTCTCTCTCTCTGTCTCGCTTCGATTCGAAAGAGAAGATCCCGCTGTGTGTGCTACTTCATTTCTTTTATTTTTCTGACGAGCTAAGGTAGATAAATACCGATGGGGCTAGTCGGTAATTTTCTACAAGTATCGAACGATGAGCGTAATTGATTTGCGCGCGAGAGGAGATTTCAATTGTCCGCTAGTGTTTCTTTGACGATTAAAGTTCGCGAGTGGATTAATTAAAAGCAAAAATCCTTTTTACTAGAAACGCAGGAATTGAGAACCAACGTTGACTCTCGCATAGAGAGAGAGCGTTATCAGGTATTCGCACCGCGGCCTTCGGTGTACGGCGCTCGAGATAACTCTGCCAGCCGCAGCCGGTGAATCGTTTACAATGCCGTAGTCGCCTTTTTGTTTTCGCTCATCTCTCATTGTTTTCCCGCGCGACGATTATAACTGCTCGCGGTGGATTATTTAAACGAGAATAAAAAAAGTATTCGATCGTCCACGTTAAAGAGCAAAAGTTAAATCAGGAGCAGCAGATCGTCCCAATCGCCTTAAGAAATTCGCACCCCCTCGAGATGAGAGAAAAGAAAAAGAAAGAGAGAGAAGGGACTCGTCTCCGGCGGCAGCCGCTTAAACAAATTATCGGCTTCCCATTAACGCCACTTTTAATTAACGAAAAATTCGCCGTGGGAGAGAGTGTCGATATCCAAAAGCTGTCGCGGCAAAAGGAGTAAGTCGAAATTAATTCGGTAGTAGTAGCAGCACAGACGCCGGGGTGAAAAAAGAGAGAGTGAGAGAGAGAGTAAAAAAGGATTATCGGACTGCGTTGCGTATAGCATATATAGCGGCGGCTGTGCTGCAGCAGCAGTAGCCCCCGGTTCTCTCTCTCTCTCTCTCTCTCTCTCTCTCCCGCGAATGTATAATTAATTTCTCCTTTGATAGATTAATGGTCGTTAGTTTGAGGCTTTCGGACGCCCGTCGATTTACCCCCCGTCCGCTTTACTCGGCTTTGCTTCTTGTGTATATCTAGTTTGAGAAGCCGAGATGGAGCTATTTATCTTTTGTTATAATACTCAAGCGCATGATGATGCTGCTTCTTTTCTTTTTTTTATCATTCGCGCTTGGACAATTCGACGACGACGACGCGGTTTTGAAGAAAGTGATTTTAGATCGATTATTTTTTTGATCAATCGCGATCGGCCGATGCTCAATTTCATGCTTTCGCTTAGTTGATGGAAATCGTCGTAATTGAATTATACAGTATACGCATCTATAATGCAATCGCAACGATGAAAGTAAAATATACTTACGCAGACAGTCTGGTCCTTTCACGGTCTGAAACAGAAAAGAAAATCATTCGATTAGTGTCGTACACATTTATACAAGTTACAATATACAAACAATTCGGGCACGTCATTAGCCAAAAGGTTTTGTTGAATTTTGTATTTTGAAATATAGCCTTATTTTATATAGCAAACGACATATGCGACGGTGCAGACTAGTCTAAATTTTGTACGCTTCGGCAATCGATCCCACAGTAGTATAGCACAACTAGCATCGAAGGCTACACGTACAGATATACACACGCATATATACACACAGCTCACACTCGGTCCTTCCTTTCCTCGGCTTGTAATTAAGCCTTGGCGATCGATGCCGCGCAAAGGAATAGGGAGAAAGGTCTTTAATCATCATAAGCGTGGGTGTATATACACGCGTGAACGAGTGCTATATACTAGCGCGAATTTCTCCGTATCGTGTGATGTATATATAGATGATGGCAAAGGTTGTACATGCGCCGACTATTTTCGGAGGATGGAAAGAGAGGCGACGCTGTTTCAATAGCCATTGTGCGGTCGGCGGGATTGCGTCACTGCCCAACTATTTTCGGAGGCTTCTCGCGACGAATTTAGAACAAGCGCGTTCTCTGTCTCTGTGTCTGTTTGTTGATTATGTGTGATAACGCGCTCTGCCATCGATGCGGCTCTCGTTCGATCTATATCAAGCGCGGAGATGAGAGCTGATGGTTGTATACAATTGAAATTGATGGAAATCGTATATATAATTATCAATATGCAAAAGATAATAGGCTTGTATATATTATATACAGAGCGGGACACACTTTTAAAGATACAAATGATTCTGTAACGAGTTTGCAATTAGACTCCCAGTATAGGAGGTAAAATTACCCGCGAGCACGATTCGTATTTTTAGAGTATAATCACCGACTTGGTATATAATCAAACTATATATATATAACAATTATACATATATACATAAGGACCAGAACGGTGCGAGAGCAATTATAGAACACTCTGCGCTGAATCGGGACAACGGCTAGCAGAGAGAGAGAGAGATATCCTTTTTGTTTATAACGGCCGAGTTACATCAGGAGGAGCCGTACAACTGCTCGTGCAAAAGTACCGATAAAACCGTATACGGCGCTGGTTTTAGCGCGGAATTTCCGAGAAGCTAATACGGTTATGCTAGAGCTTTGATTTTTTTTTTCAAAGCGCAACTGATCCGAAACTGCGTATAGGTATTGCGAATTTTTCCTGATGGAATACACTGAAGTATATGCTACATAAGAAAAGTATATTCGGGTTAATCGTCGCGCAAAATTCATGTATATTAAGACGATGTATATTGTCTCTTATTATAAGATAATTAAACGTTATTAATCAGGCCATCGGTATAAACAGCAGCGTCACACATATATATACCTCACACGCGACAAGCGCGTGTCTCGAAGAGGAAATTTCTTCCAAAAAGTTTCTGTCCCCTTTCGTGTGTACATATATAATATACACAACGACGACGACGAGGCGCGAATTGAATATGCAAATCGCTGGATATCGTTGCGACGTTCCTCGAGAGTATAGCGCGCAGGTTCATCACGTAGTCACGGCACGTGTCTCTCTCTCTCTCGCGACGCAACGAAATCGATAACTCATTAAAATCGAAACTTTTTTTTTTTTTGCGCAGCGTCGAGAAATTTTGCACCGGTGCTAATAACGCGATTGCACAGACGCCGGATCACGTCATATTTTAATTTAATCGTCGCTCAACTTTACGACTAAGAAACAACAACGAAAAAAAAAAAACAAAGTTTCACGGAGAACGGTACCATCATCGCCACACAGCGTATAGGTATATAAACGTTTCTCCGCGTGCAAACTCAATCGATCAAACTCGTCGCGGCTACCGACGAGGTCATAAAACACGCGTGCATGCTCACGAGCGCGGGAAATTCAAATTCATAGTCGCGCTGCATGCAGCAGCGAGTGTAATTTGCGTCCGAGCGCGACTATTTACCGAGCCTCGTAAAAGGCGAGAATCTTCGGAACGAGTATATGCAGTGTCGAAAGAAGGGAGTGAGTTGGTGTGGTATAGGAGTGTAGGGAGTGCAGCAGTGTATATAATAGCCTCGGGCGAGGAGTCGAGAGCAGAGCCCATATGGCCAAAGAGAGGGGGAGAAGAAGAGTATATACGCTTGAGAGCCGCGGTGACTGATTGGACTTTTGTCGTTTATGAGCGGATTCATTGTTTTCGCTGATTCGCTTCTCTCTCTCTCTCTCTGCTCTCTGATTGAGCCGTGACGTACGTGTGTTTACTTTTTCAGTTATATACAAGCCGCGACGATAATAATGACGACGAATTTAAAAAATCGTATAAACGTCACGTTTGCGGATATAAATATAGTCTCTAATTTAAAATTCCGATGACATCTATAGAAATAGCAGCAGTATAACACAGCTGTATAGTAATATAGTCAACCCCATCCCCGAAAGAAGCAGAAAAGCAACGGGCCACATAACGCGTCCCAACGCGCGCGAGTCACGCATAGATTTAGATTTCAAAGCCCGAGCCAGTAGCTAGCTCATGGCAAGGGGGGAAAGCGTAACCTCTTGCGTAAACAATGGAGCGAGAGAGAGAGAGAGAGAGAGAGCGGTGCGCGCGGCAGCCTGCACTTCGCCTATGATTTTATGCGCACTAGCAGTAGCAGCGGCAGCCTATATAACGTATATATGCACACACCGGTCTCTATATACTCGCGCACATACAGAGAGAGACGAGGTTGTATACGTACAACAGCAGCAGCAGCAGCGTATAATGAGAGAGCGACGGAGAGAGAGAGAGAGAGAAGGTCATGCACGAGAAGGACGGAGCAACGATATAGAGGAGAGGAGGAGAGCCGCGAGTAATGAACAGTTCAGCCGGAGAAAGCCTGCAGAGAGTGAGGAGAGAGAAAAATAGAGAAGGAGAGAGAGAGAGAGAGAGAGAGAGAGAGAGAGAGAGAGAGAGAGAGAGCCGGTACAGGGTGGTTATAAAGTAACTTTTCCACTCGGGGAATTTATTACTCTTCGCCGCGGCACACGGCGCTTGCTCGCTCGAAAATTGCGAATTTGTAGCGCGCGAGCGCGCAACTTTGCCGGTCCCGGGCTCTCTTCAAACTTTTATCTGCGCGAATGAATATTCTTGTCTCCTCTCAATCCCCCACCCTTCTCCCTCCTTTTTTTTTTCTCTCTCTCTCTCTCTCACGACGATGACAACTGTCGCGTGCTGTATGTATAAGTACTCACTCGATGTCCGGAAATTTACTTTCGCTGCTTATTGTATACACGATTGACAAAATACCATTTATTTTTGCGTCCGAAAATGTCGCGTGTTATAATCGTGAATCATCGACGAAGCCATCTCTCGCGTTTATTTCAGACTAATATTGTATACACGCACACAAAGTTTCCGCGCGCGTGTGAGATAGAAAACTAGATATGCAATAATTCAGGCTCATTAAAGTCTACTCGCAATTACCCCAGGAGCTGAGCGAGAGCATTATTCACAAATCTCGAGCTTTATACGAGAGAAAGAGAGACTCCTCTCGGGTGGAGTGTATATATCAGTTTTTCGTTTTATTTAATTAACAGCTGCTGCCCTGACGCATATACATACTTCGAAAAGAGATTGCTGCAGAGAGCAAAGAAGTATATAGTTCTTCCTTTGCGCGAAAACGAAAAAAAAAGGAGCATGACTTTTGGCTTGCACGAAAACGAGGTCGACTGACTTTCAACAAGTTGTTGTTGAAAAGACACTCTGTGTCTTACATATATCAGCGATTGCTTCGGATTGTTATGTTTATATAGAAATTCGAGTTTAAAAACAAAACGCGACAAACTTCTTCTTCCCCTAATCGATACTCGAAGCCAAGGATACTTTGCAACCACCCTGTATAAAAGGACCTAGGCTAAGCCGAGGACGCAGTATAGGACATATATACGGGCTCGGATCGTGCAGCAGCCAGCAGCAGGGTTAAAAAAGAAAGGGGGAACGCGGCTGAAGCGTGAGAGAGAGAGAGAGAAAGAGAGAACCAATGGCAAATCTCAACTATATATAAGTGTATATATATACACGCGCGAGGCTGTAAGGACGCCTCTGATGTTAACTCCTCTCCGGCGCCTGTGTGTATATACGTGTATATGTATATACATACATACATACATACCAGCTATAAAACGAGTCCCACTTTCCTTCCGCGTATATATATACCGCACACTGCACAGAGTCTTGACTTGTTCTTCCTACTTTTTAACCCGTTGCTCCCTCTAGCTACTCTGTTTACCGAGACTTTTGGAACCGGAAGGAAGTGTGGCGCGAGAGAATAGCCCGCGAGAGATGCGTGTGGATATTCACGCACGATTATATTGCATCACTGTAAGTACACGCAGCTCTCCTTTTTTATCTTCTTGCTCCTTTTGCATTTTGCATCTAATTATAGTATTATGGTCCCGAGAACGAGTGCGCGCGCGTATTTTGTTTTGCTCTTGCGAGAGAGAGAGAGAGAGAGAGAGAGAGAGAGAGAGGTGGCTTCTATATATAGACAGTGTAATTTTCCCGGCGTGATTGCACTCGCCGACTTTTTTCTCTTTCTCGTATCTCGCGCTCTCTGAAATGTCAAAGTATTACGGAGAGAGAAAGAGAGAAGGCGGGAGAGATAATGGCGCATTGAAAAATCACCGGCGTCAGTTGGCCGCCTCGAGAGATAAACAGCGTAAATCCCTTACCACGCCGATATCGCGCGCGACATTACCATATATACAATGCATTCTCTGTTATAAACGGCGCGACCGATGGACAATAAACAAAAAAAAGAACGCGTCTCTCTCTCTCTCTCTCTCTCTCAACGGTAGCGTTCTATGCACGGAGAAGTACATCGCACACGCGCGTCGCAATTGCGTAATGATAATTCTGCCGGTGCAGTGCGCGCTAAATATAGAATATTGCGCTATAGTGTACCGGGAATCCAAACACTCAATTTTTCGCTAGTTGCACAATTCGCGAGATATAGAATAGAGAGAGAGAGAGAGAGACGGAGAACATTGCCACACATCGCGACGAAGTAAATCACACGATCGGAAAATTCAGTAGTAACAGTCGAATCTACTCAGACTGTATATATATATATATGTAATATACGACGGTTATATCGTCCGACGACTCTTCACCTGCAGTCACCGGCTGTGCGCTAAGAAATCCGCAAGGTGCTCGCTATACACAATAAAAAGAAAAAAAAAAGAAGAAGTCGCGCACCTGACACTATTAGAAGGTAACTGCTGACCAAGCCCTGTAACTTCGAGCACATACTACTGCAACAGTAGCATAGCCCCACACAGACACACACACACACACACACACACACACGTACACAGTAGTAGTATAGATCCTCTTCTAATCTTCGAGGTTAATCCGGGAAGAAAAGTAATCGCCGACTGCACTGATGTAGACTATACAACACCGGCACTTCATTCACACACAAACACGTACATCACTGAAATACTCTGGGGAAAAGTCGCGGGAAACACGTGGTATATGCGCGCGCGCGCGCTTGTTTTATATATACGAGATGGCGGCTAATGCAGCAGAGAGAGAGCATCAGTAGGCTGCACGAGGACGCCAGCACGGACCGACCGGTACTACAGGGAGAGAGACTCAACGCTCGGCTGCCGGCCCTTGCACACACACACACACACACACACTCGTATACGTGCGTCGCCCAATATAACACACGCGAGCAGAAAGAGAGAGAGAGCGGGGTGAGGGAACGGCTAGGGCTGCCGCGCGCATCCTGCCTTGCAAAGTAGGGGAGGGGGGAGAAGGAGAGAGAGAGAGAGACGAGGATGGAAATAGAGTAGAGAGAGAAAGAGCGTTGGTAGTTGTTCACCTGCGCGAGCCGATCAGATGCCGCTTTGTTACCTGCAGCACCGTACAGTCAGTCCCCACTACTTACTGCCGGTATATATACATGCGGTGTGTGTTGAACGATTCTTTATTTTTCGCCGTCTGCACGAAATTTAATACGCGCGACGGCTGATATGTCTCGTGATTCATCGGAGTAAGAGAGGAGGAAATCGACTGTTGCTGTGTGTGTGTGTGTGTGTGTATATACTATTATACTTTTGTGCGACTACTAAAACTGCGTTTTTTTTTAATTGTGTGTATACAGACACACGCAACTAAAACTAAACTGTATATGATGGATCGGTGATGCAGAAGTGGATATGGACTTTGGCTTCGGGGATGAATTAATGAAAAATATTTGCGCTCGCCGGACTACACTGCGCGCACGCGTGTTATTTAGATAGTAGTTTGTTGATCGATTACGGGATTATAACTCGCTGATAGTTTGTAGACTCTATGTTGCCGTATGAATATCTATATATGTTTCTGCTCACTGTGTGAATCGCGTCGAACCGCCTCTTTCGAACATTGAATTTTCTATAACTATATAATAAAAAAACACACCCATTTCAACGATCCATCTCTCAATGACGCGCGAGGAAATTCAAGAAGACCTACTTTGCATATATACAACTCTCCCCTCTCGAAAGAAAAAAGAGACGACGACAACGTTTCTCCTTCCTTCATATCAAACAACTACAGCCGCTCGTCATTATTATACTCCGATATATCCTGTGACGAAAGCACACGTCCTCTTGCAGTATAGCAGCAGCGCACGTGTTGCTCGCTCACACATCGCAAAAGCATTATTCGCACGTATGTGCAGTAGTTGTGTCATATATGTATTATACATACGTTCACAGACCGTCGTGTAAAGTCCGCGAGGAAGTGGACACATTGTATATATATATATACGTTACAGTCCGAGTTTTGGTCGTTGGCCTCAGAGGGAGAGCTCGCACTTGGCGGTCTACCAAGTCGCCGCTGCCGCGCGGATGACGAATCCGCGCGAGATTTTTGTTGACGAGTGTATAGTATAGAGAGAGAGAGAGAGAGAGAGGGAGTCAGCAATAGTATTACGCTAGGCTACACTGTTTGCGGAAACAATAGGACGCGGGTGTGATTATTAACCGAGTACGACGCTATATACTGTAAGCCACGAGTGAGTAAATACACAAGCCAAACAGTATAGCGGAGTAGAATGGAATCTCGTTTGACGAAAGACTGTGTTCCAGTGTATAGGATCATTTTCTCGCTAAATCGACAGTAAAATCATTTCACTGCAGCTTTGGGATTACGATTATAAGTACACTATACGCACAGCAACAGCAGCAGTAGTTTACTCAAATTTTCCAGACACGCATATAATATGCACGCTGGGTGGCCGAAGCTCTTGCTAGTCTCGGCTAAATGGATGGGAAGGTCGAGGACGAATTAATCGTGATGTGCGTCGAGAGCGCGGCGTGCTTAAGTATATACCGTTCGGCGGTGTGCTTTTTTCGAAATCGATTATCATCCTGCGTACGCACAGCTACTCTCTGCTTATTCATTATATTCTTCTCTGCTACTGCTACTGCTATGCTCTGGCCGACTGGCTAAAGAATTTAATTTTATCCTAGTCCTCTCGTGAGAGTTTACCGTACTCTCATTGTTCTCTTTCTCTCTCTCTCTCCTCCGAATTATATATCCCACCGAGAAGAAGAAGAAGAAGAAGAAGAAGAAGAATCTATAATAACTCGACGTCGATGAACTCCATTTCGCGTCCTCGCTTTTCGTTTATATCAATCGCGCTTTCACTGAAGAGTATTAGTATATATAGTATAGCGGCGACGGTGGCGGCTCGTCTATTTTTCATGGCGCGCGACGAGAATCGATTGGATCGTCGCCCGGTTCACAGGTGCCGCGACAGATGGCGCGCATTCTGTTTGGATTCGCCGCGAGGTCCTTCGCCTGCGCTAATATGGAAAGTGTGTCGTGCTTGTGTCGGCACTACTTTGCTCTTTAAAAAACGCGAATAGTTATGTTAGAGTATATTGTGAAGTGGTGCCGTGTATTATACACTGCGGTGTCGGATATCGAATGAGGTAATGTAATTGGCTTGACGTCTGCACGTGAGGTTGGACTTCAAATATTAATAGCCGATTGGTATAGTCTATTGACTGTGTATAGGCGAACAATGCACTTTGACATCGAGCGACATACACAGGTCTGATTTATATACGGTGTATATATATACTCGATCTCCATATATAGTCTGAATTTTCGATTACACATGATGCACCGTCGGCTTAATAACAATCGCAATACTCTCGTGTACAACAACAACAACAATAATAACACACAGAGAGCGCAGAGTGCTAGAGAGTCGTAAAAAAGGAAAATCCTTTCACTGTCTTGGAGAGCTGTACGCGCGCGAGGCTGCCGCCGCGAAGGTAAATCTAGGACAACCGCCGCTGCCGCGTTGTGTTCGCTTTCTCCGCAGCAGCTATCCGCGCCGCGCGCGTTGAGAGAGTCGGAGGAGGAAAACTGGCTGAGTTTCTGCAAGTAGTAACATGCCAGATCCGTCAGACTCGAAATTATTCTTCGAAATCATATTTTCTATAATATACAGCCCATGTATACATACATTATGAGATCGCAGCAGCTAACTTGCTCTCGGCTGAAAGCTACCCCGCGGCGTATGACTTTATCGGCGAGCTGGTGTGTTTCTATCTATATGTATCTGTATCTCGCAGTTCGCAGTTGTAGTATATGTGTTTATAACCATAGCACGACTCGTTAACACGACGCCTATAGTTGGCCGTTCTGCGAACGCTCGCGACTATGACGATTCGCTAATTTGGAATTCCCCGGCCTCGAATTGCGAGAATATATATACCTACGTCGTAGTTGCTATTTTCAGTAGATGAGTAGAGAGAGAGAGAGAGAGAAAGTTATATACGTATCGTATGGAGTAGGATTATATCGCAATCCTTTAGCATAAAATCGACTCCATTAAGCTTCGAAATATACAAATCACTCAAAAGCTCGCTAAAGTGACCCTAATACAACCGTATCAAAGCTACATCACACACACACACAACGAAATCGAAACGACGATTTTTCTCGGGCTTTGTATCAGACGACGACGACTACAAAATCTCGTCGCAACTATTTCTGCGCGTAGCTATATTTACTGTACAGCATAGCACGCGCTTTGCACGTCGCGCAAAAAAAGCGTCCGCAGCTCTTTTAACGGTATAGCAACGGCGGATCCGAGCGTTCCCTCGGTTTACCGTTACCCACTGTACACACGTATAGAGCAATGCTACACAGAGCTCTCTCGCAGCTCGTATAATCGAGGCTACAACACACGAGCCGCCGCGCCGGCCGCGATTCGGACTCTCTCTCTCTCTCTCTCTCTCTCTCTCTCTCTCGGAAGTCGCTTTTCCAGTAGTAGCAGCAGCAGCAGCGGCTACATACGACTTTTCCTTTGTGACGATTTACGACTTTATTACTCACGGACGTAAAGATCGCGCGACGAGATTATATATACGGATTGCTTCTTATATACTATTATTACTGCGTTTCGTTACATTCGCGCGCCAAGGACGCCTGTAGTAGTAGTTTGCTTATCGGGATTTTCCCTAGCGAGGAATAATCGATTGGACGACAGTGTATTATTATATACGCGCACGTGTGAAAAAGAAATCGGTTATTTGGCTTGATTTATCGACTGATATCAACGAAATCGTCTTGAAAAATATATCTCCTGTAATATTTGTACCAGTTCACGGTAGCCGTGCAGACGACCCAATTTTCTCGCTGCACAAGGTCAGGCCGACGATAAAGACGAGAGTAGCGTATACAGGAACAGTGGCGAGAATTAAGCGCGAGCCATCGATTTTATCAAAACGCGCCGTTCGATTCAAGGCTGATGTATCAGTGCGCGCAGAATGACGGTTGAGAAAGAGATCGCTATACTGCTGCAGCTGCACGTGGAGGTACTTCCGTGACGGATTAGGGGTGGGGAGAAAAGTGGATATATATGCGTGATGTATATAAGGCGACGACATAGACTACATATATATATACGTGAGCGTGAGCTGCGTCAGAGAGCTATACTGCGATGGGTTATCGTTTGAAGGTGAGCGATTTATTGGCCGATCGTCGAGAGAGCCTTGGAAAGCTGCCGGTTTGATCAATTTGAATTTCCCGCTTAAATGCGGTGTTAAAACAATAATTATTATTATAATTAATTAAAAGATGTACAATTAAAATAAATAGACGTATAAGGAGATGAGAAGAGTATATAGCTGTCATATACAATCCAGCTGATTCCATATCCCGGTACATGGCAGTAGGCTAAGCAAATCCAGCAAATTGACCGATTACCACTAGTTCTCTCTCTCTCTCTCTCTCTCTCTCTCGAGCAGTCGATTCATCCATCGTCGCTACTGCAGTCGCTCGCTCGTGACAGCTCTTTCCCTCCCACCTCTCCGGCAACGACGACGACTACTTCCATCGATAAAACCGAGAGCTGCTGCAGCAGTCCGAGAGATATTTCGACGACTAGACTGCTACTACTACTACTACTACTACTACTCTATCACTATACACAACTCCGCCTCTCTTCATTCTCGCCAATAAGTCGATCGATCTCTCTCTCTCTCTCATTCTCGCGCGTGCACACGATTTACCGTTCACTTTCGTCCTTGGCAGGCCTCTCGTCGTTTCTTCGACGTACTAGTCGCTCTGTGTGTATGTGTGTTCGTTTCTTCCTTGTCTCTCGGATGTATCACAGTGTGCGCCGTTGTTGTGTTTTTTTTTTTTCGTATAGATAGACACGAGGTGATGTGGAGGGGCTTATCACTACGCGAGCTTGGACTGGATTATCGCTCGCGGAGGGGCTTACGTAAGAATAATCACGGATCGTGTGTGCGCTATAAGATTTTCCTCCACAAGATCGAGAGAAAATATATATACACACACACACACACGGCTTTTGGGCGATTCGTATAAATTTCCCGGCGTTAAAGTCCGCGCGCCAATAATCTCGGATGGCGGTGACCGTTATTTGAAGCACAGAGAGTATAGTATTGTATGCAAAGTTTCCCCGAGGATATTGACCTCGAATAATGCCGCCGAGCTCTCTCTCTCTCTCGGGTTCACAGTCCATCGCGCACCGAGGACTCTTTTTTTTTTTTGTTCGACGCGAACAAACGAAATTAAAATCCAATTCGTGCAGCATCAGCCCCCCCAATTAACGTGCGCCATCAAAACATTTACTCTCTCTCTCGCGGCTAACGAAAAGTCGCGCGTCAAATAAAAACAACAACGACATCGCGCGACACTCCGCAGAGAGGTACAAAAGAGAGAAAGAGAGAGGGAAGGTCGGCTCTTTACTCTTCTATAGACTAGTGAAATCCCTTCAAAGCCGTCGCGCAGCGCTAATGCGATTTATTCCTCGCCGGCTCCTTTCTTTGCATCATAATCCCGAGTATATATGAAAGAGCCATAGTCGAAAAGTAAAGTCCTCGCACTCTCTTTCTCTCTGACGCAACGTTTTCCCAGTACTATATATTATATTTGTAGAGTCGTCGTCGTCGTCGTCGTGGGTTGCGCGCGGAAGAGAAGGAAGAAAGGGTATCGCGGGAGCGCGAAACTTAATTTCGTAATATACCTATATATACGAATCGTTGAAAACCGAACGAAAATACAATATAGAAAATGTGTGCGTACACAGGGATAGGGCGACACGGTTCGTCGATTTACGGATTATAACGGGGTACGAGAGTGAAACGATTTTTTTTTTCCTACGCGCCGGGTGTTTATGTTTGATTACAGCGAGGGTTTGTTGCTCGCAGTAGGGATGAGAGTATATAAATCGCGAACAGCAGCAGCAGCAGCAGCAGCAGCAGCGTTGTTTTAACCAAATCGATCTCTCTGCAGTCAAATTCGTTATCAATCAAGTATACCGGTTTCGCTTTTTTTATTTGCCCGCTCGCGTATACATTTTTATCACAGCAGTGGCAGCAGTGAAATGGAGAGAAGATCGACACCCGCGAGCGAATGAAAAACTTGTGCAGCAGCGCAAAATTACAAGCCCGGCCGAAAAAAAAACAATCAGCGCCGAAAGAGAGACGTCGCGAGGGAGAGGCAACAACAAAAAAAAAAAAGGAACAGCAGCAGTGCAGTGCATAAAAACGAACTGGTTGAGATAGGTTGGTCGGCTGGTAAAATAGGCTCGTCTCTCTGGATTCGGCGGCGGCGGCGGAGTCTCGTCGCCTGGTATATATATGAACGAACCAACACACGCACACTGTGCGACTATATACTCTATACCTATATAGATTCTGCAAGAGCGAGAGAGAGAGAGAGCTGGCTTCTACTTGGGATTGGATGACGTTATGCCCGTGCCGCGGGGATGCCGTGCAGTTGGCTGCTGGATGGTTTCCATGGCAACCTGGCCGTCTCTCTCTCTCTCTCTCTCTCTCTGTTTGCTGCGACCGATCTGCAGCAGTCTCGTCGACTGCTGTCCTCTCTCTCTCTCTCTCTCGCTCTTTCCATCTTTCGCCGGTGGAATGAGAGGATCGCGCTGCTGCCGCTGCAGCAGCCAGAGAGGGATGGATCGAGCTGTAGATGTGTATATACACACACACACACACATACATACACACACATAGGCACGCATACAGCGGCGGCGGCGGCGGTGGAGCTTGGGTTAGGTTAGGGCGAAAGAGAGAAGTACCAACAGATTATTGGTCGGGCGCCCGGAATGTTTTGATAAAAATGACCGGGCGCCGAGTCGAGCGTGAAAATTACCGTGCCGGTATATAAGTGATATCGAGAGCTTTTTTTTTTTCTCTCTCTCTCTCTCCCTTCCCTTGCGCTCTCCATTGTACACCATGCGATATTACAACATATAATATGCGATATATCCGATGCTGCGCGTATAACGCGCTCGATAAAACGAGTATATTGCGCTGTATAGGAAAAGCCGTTTCCTCGCCTAAAGAGTTCGAGATTTACAGCGAGCTGGCATGTAAAGTAACGGCTGAACGCGAAGGAGACAAATCTACACGGGAGAAAAAAGAAGAAAGCGAGAATCGAGATTTGAGGAGCGACTATATACTGTAGAAAAATGAGAGCGCGAGCTGTATATAGCTATATTGTTAATTTTCGCGCAATTGAGACGTGATCGCGGTCACGTACACCAGCTGCCATTCTCCCCACGCACTCTTTCGATAATCAATCTTTGCTCTCTATTACTCATCTCTCTCACTCGCTGTGTATATAATATGTGGGCTGGTCGTTTTGAATCATCGAGTTGAACGAGACAGGTGTTGATTTTTTTCTTCTGCCACCTCAAAAGATCATCCTCTACCAAGCCACTCGATCAAAGAGAAGAAAAAAAAGCTCGGCTGTACTTCCCTCCTAAAGAAAAACGTTCGGAAGGGGCGCTAGCGCAAGTCCGTGGAAATTGAGATAAGATATATACCTCCAAAGCCGGAAGCGAAAGAAACACGCTAGTATACATCAAGAGGAAAAGAAAAAGAAAGAATGAGCTGCGGCGAACGAGATATATAGCTCGACGTCGAATAATTAGAGAAAAGCGCGATGAGTCGAGATGAGGTGACGATAGGTTTAAAAGGAAGAATTGAGAGCTGCGGCCCGTTATATTGCGAATCAAGACGGATTTTTTGTGTTTGCGCTTCATGATTAACAAAGCGGCTGCGCGCAGGTATTCCTCGATTCAGTCGATCGAATAACGCTCTCCGCTTCTGGTTTTATGGCCGAGAGCTTATCGCGCGGAAACGTATAACTGAGATCGAGCGAATAGAAACATATCGAGAGAGAGAGAGAGAATAACTCGGCTCCATTATGGTAATGCACAGGACGACGAAGAGGCCAATGAAAGATTCATATACTCTATTTTCTGTTTTCTGGCGAATCGAAATTCCGCCTCTAATTTTCCTCCATGTTGCATCATCACTGATCGAGACTAGTACATCTGTATATACACGAGCTTCCAGGAAAACAACTATCCGATCTAATTTCCAGCGCATTTTCATCAGACGTTTCATCTCCCGCTGCGGAAACAGCTCACAAAGAAACGCGAGTATATAACACACGGCAAAACAACACACAGAGACTCTCTCGCTATATGTACCGAGAAACACACCGAGGAGTCTGCACTGCACATACATAGAAAGAGCGCATATCAGTGGCCTTCCGCGAGGTACACGAGTCTCTCTCTCTCTCACTATACTGAGTATAGTAGGAGACGAAGGAGAAGAAGAAAAGTGGAGGAAGCAGAAGGTTATTCGTTACGCGATCGCGCACACGCGCACGTATACCTTGTCTATATGTGTACTTGGTCTCCAGAGGTTATGAGTATATGTGTGTGAGTACGTGTACGCGTGCGGCTACTATACTCCGCGAGTGAGAGGGAGAGAGAGAGAGAGATCGAACTGGCGATTTATTGTCTATTTATTAGGCGCTTATCGACGGGCTATGAGAGGGAGGCTATCGATGGGGGAATTACCCGATGATGGAATGCGAGTATTACGCGCTTGGGAATTCGAGGAGAGAGAGAGCTAGCGTTTTAAATTATTGCCGCGAGGGCGGAGAGTGCTTCTGTGCTGTTTACGAGGCGCTCGCACGAAGGAGTTGCGCTTGCTTTTGTATTACCTGTATATACTTGTACATTTATCTTTTTTTTTTTTTCAAACTGAACGAGATTTTATAAAAATCCATCCGAGAGCTCTATAATACACTTTCGATGTGTCTGAAGAACGATTGTTTTCCTTATCGGACAAATAAGTCCGGACTGTGTGTATCCTGAAAAACGACGGCTCCACTCTCGCGAAGAGAACTTGATATTTTATAAGGCGGTTTAACATCCGAGAAACTTTATGGATCCGAGGCTGGTGGTGTGTGCGATCCAATAATTTACGTGATATTTTGCCGAGCTTATTCGCTGAAAATGGAGCTCGCTCGGCGTCCGAAGAATTTTCCCGCCCACGCCGCGGGTGATATACTTAATTTTTCCTTCGTGTCGCGATAAACAAAAGGACCTGATATGCGATGATATTTTTACACGCATACGCGAGAGGATAAACTATACACTATTTTCCTCTGATCTGGATGAGATTTTTCCATTATACACGCCTCTCTCCTTCCATAGCGCCACTTAGAGAGAGAGAGAGAAAGAGAGAAAAAAATAATAATAAAGCAATAAAGCCGTGGCTGCTCAAGATTGAAGCGTATATATCGAGCGACGAAACAATGGCTCGCGCGTGCTTTTATCGTCGCCTGCTTTTCTTTTTAAAAAGCCATACGCGCTACTCCCTGGAAGAAGAGGAGGAGAAGAAAAAAAAAAAAAAAAAGAACGAAAGAGGAACATGTGGAATGCGTTATAAGTGTTAGCCGGAAACGAACGAGGCGCAACAACGAGAGCCCGCGAGGAGGAGAAAAGAAAAGGAAGATAAAGAAGGCAAAACTTCCCAGGAAATTTCAGTTCAACGCCCACCACCGCCCGGCGGAACTTCATTCCGCGTCGCACACACATGTGTGCAGGCGGCTGTTGCACATATCCGACAATCGCCAAATTACACGTACCCTCAACAGTAGGAGGAGGAGGAGGAGGAGGATGATGAG
>UCQR01073950.1:0-15432 GCA_900474235.1 Cecidostiba semifascia
GACAGCCATCACGGCCTAGGACGTAACACTCGAGTGATAGAGAGTTTTCACAACTAGATAGTCCTATTCTTAAAAATACACATGGAAATCATTTTATTCGTTGTCTGATTGGCTGCTCGTTTTCGCGCTCAATCTTTACAAAAAAGTGAAAATTGAGAAAATATAATAATAAGGCATGTATTTATTTATATTATCACGGGATTCTCAGCCTTTTTAAATAAAAATTGTAAGCTTCTACCACCAACATTTTTATTAAAAACTGCTGCCATTCTATAGCCTAAACTTAATTTCGATCTGTACGCGTATGCGTGGATCGCGTATATTATCAAAACAAAGCAGTTTTGGACTGACTCTTCCCCCACTGCCTTAAACTCTCCGTGTCTCTGGCCAGCGAAGATAGATGGCGCATAGACACTTTTTCATTTTCCTCATCACAATTTGCGCGCCAAGTCTAGATATACATATAGCAGTGTGCCACCAATGCCTTGTTGAGCCTACTTGGGCCAATCATGCTATAACTGCCTGAGATAGCACTTCTAAAGTTGTTATTGAAAAAAAACTCTCTGAACCTTTTATAATATATTAAATAAATGCTACTATTGTATATAAAACAAAAAAGACAAAATATTAAGATGTATAATCTACAGTTAAAAAGAATTACAGCATAAAGATACAGGAAAAATCATTGACGATATAAGCTCCTCGAAATTGCGCAACGCAATCAAAGTGCACAATTCCATGCACGCATGAATATTTACATCGGCAAATTACCAGGGCGCGCAATTCAAGTATAAATCTCTCATTCAATTTAAAACCCCCATCAATAGCCTGTACTGTGCTGCTGCAGAAAACGATGCCTTCGTCTCGCGTCGCCACTTCCATACACGCACACATACACACACACACACACACACACACACACACTATACTGCCCGTCTCAATCTCCTACTCGTATACATACATATATACACCTCGAGCTTTATAAAGCAGCGATACTTCTTCGCGGTATAACGAAGCGGGCGGCACCCAGCTCTCCATTACCCCGCGCTAACAGTCCCAATCCGCCCCCGAAAATATTAACGCCTCTGATTTATGCTCGTAATTATCCCTCGGTTATATTTTCGCTTCAAGCCTCTCGGCTTTATCAGCGGCAGCACCTCTCGCCGTGTATTGGAACAACTCATTATTTCGCGTATCTTCGCCCCCGTGCTGCTGTTGCTGCAGCAGCAGCTTTCTTATTCTTCTTGGCGCGAGACGCGTGATTTATGCGCGACACTCGTTTAATTTCATCGCGCGCGCGCGCGCGCCCGGACTTGCTATACGCGTCTCGCTTGTTTGCTTGTCGGACTTTATGAATGAGCTTTGTGAATGAGAGAACGGGAGTCGCAAGACAGAATGTGTGGTTTTTGGATTCGTTTTGTTTTGTTTTTTCTTCTTCCCTTCTGATCGTTCGAAATGGACGCGCGGTGTTGGGTTATTTCTTTTGGACAAGGATATATTCATCTGATGAAAAATAACGTGGATTATTTCGGTAATTACAGAGAGCATTTCGATTGTGAAAGTAGATTATTTTACATTTTACAGCTGGTATTGAAAAATGACTCTTCCATATTTTTTTAAAGGTCACGTTCCCCTCCGAGCATCAATTAAACCGAAGAATCAGCTCTTTGTCACCCCTTAGTAAAATAAAAAAAAATAAAAAGAAAACGTCCACCCATTCGGCAATAAAACGATCCGAAAAATCCATAGAGAGAAATCGGACTCCCCTGAAACTCCCACAAGTAAAGCAGCTCCGAAACCGATTTTTACGAGCGCAAGACCGAGAGAAAGAGAAAGCGAGGGGCGCCAACGCGGCGTCATCTCGCCGCGGGATCGTTTTTCCGCGGGTCCCCGTAGTTCGACCTTCCACAGGATACGTCCTACGGCTCCGCCCTTGTGTACGTGTGTGTGTGTGTGTGTAAGTTAGTCTTGCGAAAGAGGAGCCAAGCTGACCCGACGACGGCGGCGGAGCATTTATACGTAGGCGCCGACGCAGCAGCCACCGCGTTTACGCGGTTCTTTTCTTCTCCATTCTGGATCTCTCTGTGTCTGCTCCTGTTTCAAGGCGGGAAAGTGTTGCGAGAGAGGATTTTAGTTGGATATCTGGAATTCGTGTGTGACGAAGATCGTCTGGAGATATATCGGTTTTCCCTTTTTTAGAGGGCCTTTGTTTGATTTTATTACTGGTCCGGTGAATTTTTTAAATGAGATTGATCATCGACTGAAATAGGTAGGATTATAATAAAACAAAAATTTATCACTTGAAAGATGCAAGTAGGTTTTCGACCCAGATCATGTTAATGCTTTGTACAGTTTTGTCTCTGATTCAACTGAAACTTTAATTTGTACAACGCGCAGACATATTTACCAGCCATTAAAAAGCAATTCTTCACACTGTCACTACGTTACGCACACTATGATGCTTTGTAACGTTCACGTAATCATATCCTTCAATTAAAGTCTCCCGAGCACCGCATTTTTCAAATTCACCCGAAAAGTCAAAAAAAAAGGAACACACATCACACCCATCATATTCACGCACAGAGCACGAAAAACCCGCACAATCTCGCGATTCAAAAGTCAGATAACGTCGGCTCAATCATAAAACCGTAGAGGTAGTACACCTACTCTGAAAACTCATGCCCATAATACATTACAGTTGCCACCGGTACTAATTAGCCAAGCGAGACGTCCGATGGCTATCTCTCAGCGCAGCGACGACGTCGGGCCCACAGCACATGTCTCGAACATCCGGCGTCTACTATATACAGTCGTCCGACGGAACTTACTCGCGTTCGTTCCCGGGATTCGGGAAAACACGTGTTGCCACTGCTCTCCGCATTATAGTAGTCGTCAAGTTTTTGTTGGCTGCGCTGTAAGATACGAAGACGCACGCGAGAGAAAGAGAGGCGGTTCGCCGTCTTGCATCTGCTCTACATTCAGGAGGATTTCAATGTCCGCGATAAAATCTGATGAGGTGATAGACAGGAATGACAGGCGTTTTGAAAGAGCTTTTTGCATAGGTTAGTGGTTATATATTTTTACGTAGCAGCTGTTTAGATGCGTACGTTTTTATTGATATTAGAGTAGAGACGATTCGATGTGAGTGTATAGTATACAGTATAGTCGCGAACGACAATGTTATTGTGTAAAGACACCAGGAAATGATAATTAACCAATCCTGCATATTGAGAAAGAGAACTAGTTCATGAGAAAAAAGAATTGCGCATACTGTGCGCAGAAGAATGAAAAGGCCGTAGCTGATATAGAAAAAGAGAGAATCACACAATATACGTTCGTTTATAATAATGTATATCCCGCGTAGTCTGCGCAAACCGAACGCGTAACGCCGTGGCGTGTAAGCAAACGGTTCGCGTGTCGATTCCAGCCAAAGATATTTTTTTTACTTTGCCGTTGTATCGCGATTTGCGTAGGAAACAAAGCCATTGTTTTCCCGGCTTCTATATACCTATACGCGTATATGTGTATATAGGCGACGGGCCTGATTATTGACGCAATTTCAGAATGTAAAGCACGCTCGGACGAGCTGTATATACCTATTAGCGTTCGCGTTTTCCATTTTCAATGGAAATATACTTTTCCGCGAGGGGCTTGTCGAACATCGTTTTTCGGCTCTCCGGTAATTAATTTATTAAGGTACTGTAGAATGGCGTGTACACATTGTGCTTCTGATGTTTAAAAACGGAACTATTATTATTATTATGATCATGACCGTAAGCGTAATAGTGATGTAAAGTAAAATTATTATGTATAATAATTTTGAAAAAAAAAACAACAAGCCTCGCGTATAAATAATTCTTGCAGATCTCGTGTCGTCTATTCATTAACGCGCGTGAATTTAATATTCACAGTCGGACGACACGGAACACCCAGAGACTTCCTTCGTGTGACGCATAGCGGCCACCAAAGCTCTCGCCCAAAACAATCGACCTCCCTTACAAGAGATCTCCAAAAGATGTTGTTCCGGGTTCGCGCGTGAACCTCTCGTGTAGCATTCCTTATGAGTTTCTTTCTTTCTTCTTTTCGTATGCGTATGGCGAAAGGAGAGCGCCTATAAGGAAATTCGGTAATATAGTGCCGCACAAAGAAGAGAAACTTGAATATTCTAAATTTATATTTTCCAACTAAATATAATAATTGCAACATCCTTCTTATAAGAATATTAAAATAAATTTGAGTGTATTTTCGCTTGCCACGCGAGAAAGCATTCCTGAAGAATATCCTTAAAAAGCCTTTGAAAAATGGTCAGAAGAAATCTCGCTCTCGCCCCCCGAAAGAAGACGAAAAAAAAACGACGGACTCTCAGCACACACGACTCGGTCTCCTCGTCGCCGAGTGATGAATTCAAAAGTTCCTCATTAATATTTCAGTGTCAACGCTGCGAGTTTTTGTCATTTGTACCCGGCGACGAGTGGGTGTGCCCTCGAGACCTGTACGAAAAACCTGAGAGAACTGACTCTCGACCGAATCGTTTTTCGGCCTGGGCTAATTGCCGTATACACTCTCGTTGCATTACATTTCGTATATGATATTCGCATATACGTATATACATACCGCGCGTTTCTTTCTCGATGGCTATCGTCGGCAATTTACACCTCCTGCGGTTGTTTTGCTTTTTGCTCTCTTGACGGAAGGCTATGAAAAGTTTATTGGGTCATAAAGATCCGCCGATATGACTAATTTTCTACGCGCAGACAATGAGAGATAGGGATATAGTAGCGTATATACGTGATTGCGGTCTTTTGTGCGCATCACGAGATCGTAATTAGTAGTGGCGAATCAAACACGATGTTATTTAATGTCTTCATTTTAAAAACTCATCATTGCTTAATTACTTGATTGTACGCGAAGCGGAAGAGAGAGAATATTATACGCGGTAATTAGAGAATAATAAATCTGGATGCGTTGTGTTTTCTGATATTTTTAACAATACCCTTTTGTTCGGAATTTATTCTTCCTTTATACGGCTATTTTGTAATTGACATATGCAGTTGAAGTATAGATCGATTCCATAGTTTCACAGAATTTTCATTTTTATCCAAACCTAGCTAACGCGCCTAATTAACCCAGAAGAGTAGCTTAAATGTATATCCCATTTCTCTTGAAAGAAAGCTAGCAGCACCTAACACGTGATTAACTCAAAGACTGTCAAGGCTAGCAACCTGTTGTTAGCTCATCAGTCCCGAAAAATTATCCAGCCCCTATAGCATCGAAATAACACTGGCCTTTTAGTCCTCCCCATCGTCCCGTCTCGTTTGACGAAAAAATATTCGCCGCCGTTTTTACCTCGTTAAACGCGACCCCGAATCATCCCCTTATTCTTATCTAAAACACTCGGATAATCCCCTTTGTCCGATGATTAGCCAACGGACAACCATTAGCGCTCTGGTGCAGGACATCGATATGTGTGTGTGTGTGTCCTCAAAACTATGGCGCAAATGACCGGGTTTTTCGAAAGATCGCTATCTTGTCGCCCTCTTTGTGGCTCAAGTGGCCCCGTTTGGATATCTATACATAGCTTTTCTGCCAGAGGAGGCTATAGTGTAGTTTGGTTATGGCGGGAATTTTTGACGGAGGTCTGTGCGAGAGAGAATGCAAGCTAATGAATCGTTGCTGCTAATTGACGGCTATCCGTTAATCTTGGAAATATTTTTGGTTTGTAGTTTATTGATGAGTCGTGTGGACCACTACTACTATTACTGCAGTGATTTATTGGTTAGGCTCTTCCAGGCATGTGATTTTATAAGACTAATATAGATCTGTTTTGTTGTGGAAGTCAGTTATTATATATACAGCTATATTTACAGCAGAGAGAGAGAAAGAGAGTGGATGAACTTCATAAAACGGGCTATTTTTACGAATATTTATACGTCTTCATAAATTTCGAGCAGTTTAATTCGACGTGCTAACGAGTCGTTTAATTGTTTTGACGGAACTAACGAACCGAACCGAACGCCTCAATTTAGTCGCAGCAAACCAGATGTCACCGCATCTTCGAGCCATTATTTTATTCTCTCTCTCGCTCCATACGAGGCATCTCCGCCGCACCAGAGGCCAAAAAACAACACCTCCAGCAGCAGCAGCAGCAATAGTGTCTCTCCAACGCGCGACATTCGCTCCTCTTCAGACGCGTTAATATTGCTATTAAGAAGCCAAGGGCTCTCTTGAGCGAGAGAGAGAGAGCGCCTCTTAACGATCCGGTGATTGCAACTGAATTACGAGTAATATTTCTCATTCAAAGTGACTTTTTAACAGCTGATAGCGATAATGCCAGAGCTGCTCCAACCAAACAGAGAAATAAAAGAGCCGCAAGAACGACCGCGTGCAGAGCAAGAGAGAGAGAGAGAGAGAGAGAGAGAGAGAGAGAGACTCTGCGTGCAACAGGGCGAGGACAGGAAACGCAGTGCGTAAATAACCGGCAGAGCGCGCGCAAGAGAGAGAGAGAGAGGAAAGCAAAGTCGAAGCAGAACAGAAAGAGAGAGGCGCACGATCGAGGCCCGCGAAAATTTATTGCTGATTGTTTTTCTTCGTGGTGCATAGTCGACGTCGCATGCGAAGAGAGGAGAAAGAGAGAGAGAGAGAGAGAGAGAGAGAGAGAAGGTTGGCTCGCGCCGATGTCGCGACTGAAATGTATACGGCTGCTGCTGGCCTGCGCCGGACCTGGCGCCACGCTCTTAAGAAAGAGAGAGAAAGAGAGAAGGAACTCTCTGGGACCCCCTCGTTAAACGATCGTTATACCGGAGCGAGATTGGTATCTCTCCTTCCTCGCCCGCCCGAGAGTGATCCCCTCTCTCCCTCTCTCTCTCTCTCTGCGTATATACGTACCTATATAGGTATACATATAGTTGAGAGGCTGTGTGCTGTATATTTGCAGGACTCTTGGTGTGCAATGCGCTGGACTATGCCGCCGAGTTGTTGTGATTTGACGTGTACGTATATATAAGACTGGATGAGAAGGACCGATCGGTATAACTCGAATATTACCGATTTTGTTGCAATACGTGATATATGCAACTCAATCATACAAATCAGTTGATTTTTAATTTAATGAAGAAAAAAAGAGGTACGTCAAACAAGTAATCAAGAGTTTTAAACTGATTTAGTAAGCTTTTAAGTACACTGCTTTTTGTTGAAACCGTCAATTCAATGAAATCTCTCGTTAAAAATAAATAAATACCCGGCGTCGTTCTCGTTCATACATATATAACAACACAGGCAAAGTAGTATCTGACATATCCGCTATTATATGAGCCGTCGAGTAAAGTCGCTTTTAATCTGCGGAATTGACGGGCTTTTAACGTATGCAGTATACGCGAACAATCGATATATCGCGGATATCCACTGCACGTATACACACACTCTATAATTTCGGCTTTCGGAGAGCCGAAGTGTCGCACTTAATAAAGAGAGTCGGACTTCGATTTTGGAAATCCTCGAGCGGTCATTCGACGTAGAGTAGCAGAGCTGTCATTCGATGATCGGAACGAGTGACGGCACTTTTATTTCTGACCCTTTTCATATACGTGGCGAGAGAGTAAAAATTGCGCTGTCGATCGTTCAGCGTGTCCTGGCAATTGACGAGACTGTCGCGATGCAAATTAACCGCCGCGCAAATGGTTTCGTTTTGTCGCTTAATATATACACTGCTGATGGTATGTACTATATAATATTGACGGATCGACTATGGGACATTTTCGTTTTATTGGAAAGAATTTGTTTTATATGAATTTGCTCGAATTGACTTTTCGAATTTCGAATTTTAATCTTGTTAATTTAAAAACGTGTCATTTATAGAATAAGTATTTCAAATCCAAATCAGAATTGTTTCTACGTATAAATACGCATCGCAGCCAAACTCGGCGCTCTTTTTCGAGATAAGCGATCTTCGAGTTTTTACGACTGCGCGGTAATTTATTGCGGGGTAATTGCGAGGTAAAGGGCGAGAGAGAAGGAAAGAAGAACAGACGCCAGGTCTCTCTCTCTCGTAAAATATGAAATCGGCCGGCGCTAAGTGAAATGTACACGCCCGAAATAAGGCGCATTAGCTAAGTGGAATTTACGAGCGGCGGGTAATTCTTCGGCCCTCCCACGCAAGGTAGAAAGAAAAAGAGAGAGAAAGAGAGGGAGACGATCGAATCTCGACCCTGCTGTTGACGATGTGCGAAGATTTTAGGATCTTCTATTTGCATGAAACTTTATTATAGTATACAATATAACAGATAACTAATTCGTTTGATTTTATTGAAGTATATTTTAGCTTTTTACTTACAATTCCATATACGTAATATTTTGAACTCATAAAGCTTCGAAATACAGCATTCAGCGGTTCGCGAATACATCTCGCTATAATTACGCGCAAACCCAAACATATTACTCATAACAACAATCACCTACATATAACGCTCTCCATAAAGCCAGCAACAAGCCGCGTCCAATTATATCACCAAAAAGAATACCGCCTCACCGGAAGCTCAAAACGCACAAAAAAAAAAACTAACAACAAAAACAAGCTACTCTCTACCCCTCTACTATATATACATATTTTCCGGCCTCAATCTTTCTCACCCCCGCCAATTATTTCGAGGCCAGCGAGGCCCGCGAGCGCTTGCCGCCCATTATCGGATGACACGCGCCTGTGCTTTTATGTTTAATTGATATTTTTCGTAACTCCCGATGAAATCCGCCGAAGAGGGGAAAGAGGGGGAGACAGCGGCAACAGATATAATCCGCGGCTCGACACACTGCAGTAGTAGCTCTCGTTAAAACGTTCGCGGGGGCGAGAGAGAGAGCTTTCGAGCCGATGCCGATTG
The DNA here is from genome assembly GCA_900474235.1 of Cecidostiba semifascia. Taxonomy (NCBI): domain Eukaryota; kingdom Metazoa; phylum Arthropoda; class Insecta; order Hymenoptera; family Pteromalidae; genus Cecidostiba; species Cecidostiba semifascia. The sequence continues at coordinate 8,871 of UCQR01073950.1, forward strand.
GCCGAAGGCAGACGCCGCGACTTTTCATTCGCGGTCTCACTCGGCCAATCGGAGCTTTTTCGAATTTATCGACGCACGGCTTTTCGTTTTTCGCCCTCGGGAGATGATATTGTATATAACGAAGTTTCGAGTTTGCCCGGGGATCAATTAGTGTTTGCGTTCGAGCGATGTTTGGATGGATGATTAAAATGTTGGCGAGCTGTTTGTATGTGTATGCGCAGGTTTAGCGCGGGGAGAGCTTTAATTTGAATCATCGATGAGAATGTGTTGTCAGCGAGCGAGTTTTATTATGAAAGTCTGATGTTTAGGTATTAGTAAATGATACGAAAGAGAGTTTTGATGTGATTCGACCTATATCGAGTTGTCATGAAGACGTTCTCGAGATCACCGCTAGAAAAAAAAAAAAAAAGAAATTGCAAACAGTGATTACACATACATCTGCACAAGGAATAAAGTAGACGTTATCTAAATTAACATCGCAGTATAGAGCATGAATAAGTAATTTATCATTATATTCAAGAGAGCTCCATTGAAAAGCACGTGTCATAACTAACCGACACTTTGTATCATAACTACCAGACACACACATATCAAGTCGACACGGCATCAGAAGCTCGTACATACACGTGTTCGGTTAAAACCAGAACACAGAAATCTAAAGCTGCATAGTGCACACACACACATACACTTCAATCCCGCAATACGTACCGCTCAGGAAAATCTTCAATCACATTTCACTGCGAGAGCAAATGCCATGTTCCATGTCTGTAGCCGTATTTCCTATACACATATCCACTCGGCGATTTCTTCCGATATCTTCAGGGGCAAGAAGTATGTGGCGAGTACTACCTGTCGTCTATCCTCTCAATGGAGCATGTAGTGGCGTCCATACTGTCTCACAACGAATGCGTACACGCATCGAAGCTCTCAACTCCTCCTCCTCCTCAATTCTCGTAGGTTCATTAGCGCGGCCGTGTCCTTTGATTAATGGGCGCAGAGATCGGAGATCGCGCCACCGGTTTTTCCTTACAGATCATTTCGAGAGAAGAAGTTAGTCGCTTATCTGGATGGTCGTTAAGATGATCCAATGCAAGTATATACAGTGTGCGATGCGCTACTTCCTCTCGGAGGTATATATAGGCGATCGGTTTTGGTGATGATGACGATGTGCGCGCATGTGTGATATCGGTTTGAGGACATTCAGGGTACACGTTCGCCTGATGACGGGGACAAGCAAGAGATAAAAGTAGGAGAGTTGGGCGTTGAGAGATCGATGGTAGCTTTGATAGTTTTTTTAATGGTTAGTTTAAGTTCAGGTGCAACTGGACACAATTGTGTAGTATGTCGATTTGTAGGAATTAATCGGTGTTTCATAATTGGAATTTATGCTGAAATATTAAATTTGCAAATGCCTATAATTTTTTCTTTTTGTATAAATGCATCACTTGCTTCACTTTGCCAAATTTAGCTCCTATCAAGTGAACCACCGTCGAATTTCATTCCGCGCTCGTTGCACATAAAGAATTCCCAAAGTTCCGAACGATTTAATATTTTCCTATCGCGCGCCTCTCGATTTATAGCGTCTATATTAAGCCGGTAGCTCTTTCAGAATTATTCATGAGGTTATATGCGTGTGCTGCTGCTGCAAAAGGATATCGCTTCCGGAGAAAATTCGAGATCACGGTGGTCCGTCGGCTAGACTCTTTTCCGTTTCTGCGGCGGTGGTATACCTCTTATCCTCTGGTCTTTAATCTGTTGGTCGAAATCTCGTCGTGCCGGTATTGTCTCTTTTGAGGTTTTGTTTTTTTTTTCGTTTCTTTGTTATCGAGTATTCGTTTTTTTAATTTGGGATGATCGATCGGAGATGATGAATTTTGCCGTGGATATGTACATGAAAAATATTTTAGAATGGAGATTGTAGTTGCGTAATAATTTGGTGGTCTCTCTAACGGTAGCCGATGATTAATTTTTTACCACGAAATAGAAATGGTATACCGATCTTGAATAAATTATTAGACTGGGATACATTTTATCTAAAATACAAGAGAGCGTGAATATATGAATGATTTATTCGAGTTTTGTCTACCCAATTCTTATAATATCGTCCGAGCGTCAATTAAAAAATTCAAGCGAATTCATCATTCAAAATAAATCGTCGGTAAATTTCTCCCTTTCGAAGATAAAATTATATAAACTTCCTCGCGCCTATATCAAAGAGCCCCAATCCGTCACCTAATGAATACAGTCCCGAAATAACTCTCGACGACACTCCAGCTTAATTTAACCCATTGAAATCGCCTTAAGAGCCTCGGGGTTAATTCGTTTGACGAGACAATGGCGTATCGCTTTACACGCTGACTCCTCGTTTATTAATGATCGCCTGGCTCTCGACTCGCCCCCCAAAAGCCAACACCGGTTCCGGTTCTTTCTTACTACACTCAGTTCCCCTCTTGGCGTTCGTTTGTTCTTGTCTTCAAGAGAGAGGCAACTTATAGAGTGTCCCTCTTCTCAGCACCTTCGTGTCGCGGACCTCTATATACCCATGGGAAACTAAAGGAATAAAAGAAGAACAAATGAGTGGTGTGGCACAGAGGCATTAGAAACATGAAAATAGTTTTAGGAATACGATTTTTAATCGACTGGTATACCGGATGCTTCAGACTAATGCTTACTGGCCCACAATTGTAATTATACACTTTCCAACCAAACGAATTCGTATACGTTCAATTTCCCTTTCCAAACAATACCCTCATTGTCCATCTTTCTACCATGTAAACCTCCCGATCCAAAATCCCTCTAAACGCAAAGCAGAGTCAAGTACCAAACACCAAAAAAGCTCAACAACGAATCCACTGGCCAAAAAACCGTCCTGCCACAACTATACCATAGGGGGAAAAAGATAAGACTATACTCGCTCTCTCGCGAGGGGAACAAACGACTCGACGAAGGACGGAAAGAATGGCGCCCACGCTTTATGCTAAGCGATCCCGGCGCGACAGCGGCTGGGTGGTCTCGCCTCGCCCCACCCACAACCCCGGCACCTTACGCTTACCGATCTTGAGGGAATGGCGCGCTCTCCACTCGCGACTGGCCGCGGCGATCGTTTTTCTCGTCGCGAGCCTGGCTACACTCCTCCTTCTTTATACTACGACTGGCTTTTCGCGGGGGGAAAGAGAGAGAGAGGAGGATTCCTGCGAGCCCTGGATTAGCGAGAAATCGGTGACTAGAGGATGAGGCTGTGTGCTGCGGATGTCACTGAGTTAGGGGATATAAGGTTGATGTACATGGAATCGATGAGTTGGTAAAGTTGTGTTGTGATTAGCTGAGGAAATCGGTTGAGGGTTAAAGTTTGGACCTTGGAGGATACCGATCATTCATTACGAATTACAAATACCGATCAACATTGTTTAAAATTATATATTACGTTCATAATTTTCTTAGTCAGTCAGTATTATCCCGTTATATCAATTCTTACATCATAAATCTATTTCTTTTCCTCGAATGACTACCTTATTTCTTTGTGAATCTCATCAAGCATATAAATCTCCTTTACACCTCTAAAGAGGAGTCTTCATCTTGACACTAACGTCATCCATATCAACAATCCAGCACCTAATAACTCCATTCCGGTCTCCCATCGAAACCCGACACCCAGGAATGTCCGAAAATCCGCCGAATGAAAACAGCCTCGTTCAATAAGTCATCCCTCGAAGCACCAAAAAACGAGAAATCAGAGAAACCAAGAAGAATCACAAGACTGCAACATAACAACGACGACGACGACTAGTCAAAGCCAGCTGTATGCAGAAGGGGAAAACAAGAAAGGCGGAGGTGTGAATGAGCGCCGGCCACATGATGGCAACGCCTTTTCCACCCGCTTCCCTCTCGTGTGTCAACACCTTCGCCTGAGAGGCGCCTCTCCTCGTCATAATCACGATCTCTCTCTCGCTCTCTCTCCGCCCAGAGACTCCTACATGTATTCATCTCGGCGATAGCATCTCGGATGTTTGGAGAAGGAAGAGAGAGAGAGAGAAAGAGAGAGGGGCACTTTATATAACGCTGTAGCGTGGAAGCGCCCATTCATCCGATAAAACGCGGACCCAGAGTCAATGGAACGGCTTTTATGAATGACGGCGACAGCGGAGAGAGTTTGCTGACTCCTCTGGGAAGCTGATGTGAGTAGCGCTTGTTGCTCGAGAGAAGGATGGTGTCGAGGGTTAGGAGACACTTTAGGAGCCGTGGAGTTTTAATGATGGCTAACGGAATCTCATCAGGCCGTCGATTAATTTTGTGATTACAGAATTGAGCGATGATGGATGATTGTTCGGTTGATGATGGAAAAATACAATGACGCGACGACGTTACAGTAAAAAAGAAAAGATTGTGACGGGTGCCATCTATCACGGTGAAAATCGTTCCTTTATTTAATTATTCGTATTAATCGAATAATTTGAAGCCTTGCGTTAAATAAATCATCTAAGACTTTGATCACTTCGTTTATAGTTGTACTATATCGTCCAAGCTTTCTATACATCATCATACTTTAATTATTTCAAGACCTTTCACGCTTCATCTACAAAGTCAAGCCCGATATCTCTCAAAAGTGAATTCCTCTCCGAATCGCAAGAGCCATACGCGTCATCAACTTCCCGGCCGAGCTAATTTCGTATAGTGATCAAGCTGAGATTTTACGGCTAGCGCGAACGAGGCTAAAGACAGACTCGCTCGGCGAAGAGAGAGAAAAATAAAAGAGACCGAGAGAGACACGAGTGTCACGCCGAGACACTAAGTGGAAATTGTTGTCAAAACGCTGGGGACCGCAGCTGGCTAAAAGTCGAGGCCAAACTCTCTCTCTCTCTCTCTCTCTCTCTCTCTCTCTCTCTCTCTCTCTCTCTTTCTTTGTGGAACGCGTGTGTCGCCAGGGCCCGACGGGCCATATATTTTTTCCAGCCGCTATATGGTATACACGTGGGCGTGTTTAAGGGCATACCTGTGAATTTTGGATTTTTCGTACCATGTTCTCTTCTGCTTTTTTGGCGGGGATTTTTGTTTTGTCGAGAATGCTGTCTTGGTGTTTTTAATTAGCGTATTTTATGAAATCAGAATTTTTTCGTACGACAATGTTATTTTTAAATAAATGTTGTCTTCGGACTGTGACGCTAACAAATATCAGTCGAGAAAATTTAACGTATCGTTAAACGGCTTGATTTTTTTACGAGCTATAAACGACACCTGTTACATTTCTTTTCGAACATCAATACCCCGAAAGTCTCCTTATCACTCTTTTCATTAGCGCACGCAGCCAGAAGACACATGTTCACCATCGCTCCATTCGTTTCCTTCATCCCTATCTCCCAGTATCCTGTCTCGTAACATCCCTTTTTCCCGGCTCTCACCTCTCGTTGTTCCGAATATCGAAATTCGAGGCTACCGAACTTTTTGCCTCATCTCGTCTACACACGACTAATTTCCGTATCTCCGAACATCCGCCCGATTATTACGCGATATACGCGTTGTTTTTTATTACACAAAAGCGGCAGAAGTAGCAGCAGCAGCAGCGACGGCCGCTATGAAGTGTCTGTTCGACTTGGCTTGTTCCGAGATAAGAGCGACGACTCGTATTTATTTGCGTTATTTATTGACAGACGAAGAGGAATCTCCGCGTTTTATGAAATTAATCTTATCTGCTCGCGCGGTTTTTAAGTCCGCGTGTCTGGCTACCACCTATGTTTTGCTTTTCGCGCGCGACCAAACGAGCTGTACACTTGTCCTCCGAGCCGTTTGGGGCTTATCGCTCGACAAACATAATTCTCGATATAATTGCTTCGATTTGTATGGTTTGCCACTTTGGCCGAGTGTATGTGTGTATGTGATATGTAAATGATTTTAGTGCTTTACGATTGTAGAAGTCGAATGGCTTTATTCGAAGATGCGTTGGCTTTTTTTGCTTTCGTGAGAATTTCGTGAACACAGCTGCTGCTTATAAATTCTGCTTGTTTAATATTTGCGTAAATAGTTAACAGTGGTGATAGCAATCCTGTAGCTGTGTAACTATGTAGAGATTTAATATTTACTTGAGTATATTTGAATTAATAAGAACAAATTTATACACTGCATTAATTGTATATGTACGCAAATGCAAAGAATCTGAGATGTAAATGAAAGATAAATTGTGTTTTAATGAAGCTAATTGAACTCGTTGAGCGTACAACAAAAAACAGCATTCATTATTTTCAACTTCATTTCTATATAACTTACGATTATTCATTTTAAAAATCGCCCAATAAACGATGCATCTTTTGCTTCAGGTAAGAGTCCGTTTTGCAGGTACTATACGTTGTTAATTTCTCTCAAAATCTTTTACGTAAATACACTTTATTAATTTTATAAGTATATAAAGCATATATATATTGAATACAATCTCAATATTCCATGTCGACGTCAGCAGGACACGTCGAAACTCTTCCATACTCTCGAAAAGCGAATAAGAAGCCTGTCCGAAAACTTTTACGTCCGTCAAAGTTGACGCCGCCTAAGAAAGTACGAAAGAGGCGGGAAAGGG
>UCQR01073994.1:3255-17733 GCA_900474235.1 Cecidostiba semifascia
AAGTCAAACAAAGTAATAAAAAAAAAAAAACAATATCTCGGTTTTTAATCTCGATAAACTTGAAATAGTTTCGAGATATCTGGAAGAAGTTCAAGGCTTCCTTCGTGGACTTTTGTGTGTTCGTCGAGATCATCGTGCTAATAAGTGTAGTAAGGCAAGCAGCGCGTGAAAAGTTTTTTTATTAATAATGATGGTTAAGGGAATAAAAGGCCAACTTTACGAGAATTCTAGGTGTAACCGAGGTTAAACAGTTTTTTTTTTTTGCTCGAATAGGGACAATCGATATATCGGATAAATAATTTATATTCTAAGCCGAGTCTCGAAAAAGTCGTATACTTGAACTTTATTAATATATTTATTCGTATATACGTATATCCTCTATATATATTTCAAAAACTGTACGACACGTAATTGACCTATACTACTGAAAACCTAAATTCTAAACTATAGTTAAAGTTCTAATTATCACACTGCACGAGACTACATCAAGAAAATATACACCGAGAGTAAAGAAAAGCAATGATCCCCGCGTTGATACATCTCCGCATATAATAATAAATCACTTTTCCAAATCTGTCTGTTTCTCCTCAGGAAGGTTGCTTAGTTGTGTGCAGCCTAGACAATGTCCCAAGTTTCTGGCTCTATATCAGAGGAAGAACGAAGTTTGTTCCGTCCGTTCACGCGGGAATCACTAGCAGCGATAGAGACTCGCATTGCCGAGGAACTTGCTAAGCAAAAAGAACTCGAGAAAAAAAGAGCTGAAAACGAGGTAAGCCCGCACGGATCATCCTGATATTGAGTTTCACGAGACCGATAAATCTATATCTATATATACATTATCATAAAATATACAGCGTTTCGAGACAAATTTTACTTTTTTTTTTTTATTTATTTTCTCGTCAGCGTATTAGGTCTGTAAGAAATCTAACGCTCATTTTTTCAGGTTCTCCGAGTCTCTGAATTATGTGTTGTAAACACTTCATATGTGTGTATGTGTATGTGTGTGTGTATGTGCGTGAATGTCCACTGAGAGAAACGACGGTCGCATATGTATATACACCTGATATATATATACCAAAAAATTCTGTCAATAACATTCTATATCGAAATTCAATCACATGCAACCGTCGAATCTCCCGCTACATGTATAGTATAGAGTTAAACCGTTTAATCGTGCCAGTTATACTATATATATATATCACAACGATACCCTCAAATCATCAGTGTCGCTGTGTGGCAAAAACGACACGTCAAGCGTCATTCACCGAAAAAAAAGATGCAAAACGTGTATATGATAACACACAGAAGCACGTATATATGTGTTTGTATATATGTGAAAATTCGCGTATTATATACACACCGGAGAGACATAGAGAGAAAAAAGCTAGCCGGATAACCGCGCGCGCAACTGTAACGCACGCGGTGTGGAGAACTGCAATGCGGGTTCGTTTGAAGAGAGAGAGAGAGTGTGTATACATATATACACGCGGAGGGCGCTCGCGCATACAGCACTACCGGAGTGAGAGAGACGTGTATATATACATACATGTATAACGCTCTCTCTCTCTTTCTCTCGTGCATTCAGGAAAATTAGACTAAGAAGAAGTTCGCTCGCGCGGTGATTTCGAAACTTTTGTTCCGCGTCTTTTTAGCCGAGTGAGAGGGAGAAAGGGTTATACTGCAGTAGCGCGGATGCACTAATGAAAAAGTCGTTTGCTGCCGCGGCTGGCGCTCGGTTAAAGATGTCGTTGCGAGATTTACTTCCTCTTTTTTTTTTATGTCTGCGCGTTTGTTTGGAGATGGGAGATGTATACTCTCGGCTTTTTAACTTGCAGTATAGTAGGTCTATATACGAGGGTGGGTGGTGTATATCCTTCTTTGTTTACACGCGTTGATGTTCGCTGGTGTTTGTGTTTTCTTGTTGCTATTGTTGGTATCGTTATATCTGTTATTGACTATACGTAATATCTGGAAAAAATTAATTGTTTCACTGAATTATATCACTATTTTGTATATTCACCCGTTTTTCGATGTAATCTATGTTCTTTTTCTGTATAAAATTATCGTACATCAGTATCGACTTTAGCCTAATCTCAGTTTCCTTCAAGTGGCTTACAGAGATTTTTTTTCTTCCAAAATTCATTTATACACGTGTCTCACCAGACACCAAAAACGACATTTCGATTTCGCGCGCCCAAGAACAGCGCAACAACTACGACAATTCAAAAACTTTGACAATAAAGACCTCCCGAAATTGGAAGTCGCATTTCATTAATTAACGCAGAGTCAATAAATTTTCCAAACCACTTGAAGCGTTCTGTAAATAAGACCATCCTCCCCTCTATGTCTCTCCACCTGCGAAGAGCTTTTTCGCGTCTGCGCAGCTCCGATGTCTGCACAGTTCCACTGGAAGCTCGCGTTGACGCAGCCGCGTCGACTCCGTTAATCTTACTTGGGTATCCCTTCCCGCGTGCGCATATCAGCTTCTCCTCGTGTGTTGTATCTTATATGCGTATTATTATTATCTCTCCTCATTCATCGCGTGTATATACACATTTATATATGTATACACACCTGGCTATATATAGTCTTATATATGGTGATGTGTGTATGATTGTCGCGCGACGTTTTAACTTTGTATACATATACATGATAATAGGATAAAAATATACGCGACTATAATACTGTATACGTAGGGCTAGATATACACGACGTACCTACGTACCTTTTGGCCCGAAAGGCTGAATAATGTAAAGACGCGCTCCTGAGTTTGATTATACGTTATTTGTGTCTGCGCGCTTGATTGTGGACATCCAGTTGGAAGCCGAGCGACAGCCATGCTCGTTTACTGCTACATAACATGTTCTTTACATTTTCATCCTTTGCGCTGATATTTAATGCGTTGTATCTCGAGTTTTATTTGTATCTTTTATTTTTCTCTTCATTTTTCGTATTAGTGTAAATATTTGCGCAGGTTATTTCGTTGTTTGTGTATACAGTTGAATATATATAGCTCGTTTTTATTGTTTGGTATTTTTTTTTTTTTTTTTTCAATTGTCAACTTTTGGTGTGTGGTCTCTCACTGCAGTTTAAGTTTTGTATACTGTCTTATTTTTGACTCATCGTCATGTGCGTAACCCATCGTTCATATTTCATGGATCATCTCTCGTTATAATTTTTATTGCAGTCGCAAATCAAAACACGTAATATAATCGAAGAAAAAAACTTGATCCGTATGTTTTTTTTTTTTTTTTTTAGATGAATTGTTAATTTGCAATCAGATAATTACATTATGAAACCATATAAAATGACGCTCACCGATACAAGTTGTATAGATGACAAAATGTATATCTATATACAGATATATCACGTTGTGCTCGACACGATTATCACTGTATACAGCACGCGCGCGGCAAATTTCACGAAGAAATCAAATCCGATCATCTCGTTTATATATTATACACAGAAACAACTCTCCTTCGACTTTATATATTATTATACTCTAGTATGTGTTGCTCTAAACACTATATACTGTGCAACGATCTCTTGTGCGATCTCTATTATTTACCTGAACGTGTGTGTGTAGTTATACATAACGTGCCTTTTGCGCTATTATATATTATCGATGTAGAACTTCCATTGATGTGTCTCTTCTATTCTGTCTGTACAAAATGTATCTATGACAACAAAGTTGGTGCATTGGAACAGGGGTTTCTTTTCTCTATATACTTACGAGACATTAAAAAAAAAAATAATAATAATAATAGATGTAAGACGAATCGAAAAAAGAGAGAAGCCCTTGTTCGAAATATAAAAGTATTGCTCTATATAGTAAAACTTAGAAATCATCGATGCTGCGGCGAAAAAAAAAGATATCATTATCTCGCTCTCTGATTTACTTGATTTTTTTTTCATCTTCACCACTATATATTGAATTTATATTTGAATTTTTTTTTTTTAGTTCAAAAGTCATATTTTATATAACTCATCCTTCGACTGCTCTCCGTTATATTTTTTATGCTAAAAATACCACTCTTCTACTGCCTCTGTGTGTTTTTCTGTATTTTATGTAACGACTTTTTTCTCCATTTCTCCAATTGCAGACGGGTTATGGACGGAAGAAAAAGAAAAAAGAAGTAAGATGTTGCGCCACGTGTGTGCTAAGTAACAAAAAAAATTGCTAGTCCATCTAAAATGAGAAAGAGAACGTCACGCTTTTATTTTTTTGTCTTCATGCTACTGTGCATCTTATATACGCTAATATACTTTACTTTTTTTGTGTACTTACATGCGCAGCTTATAATATATACCTAATATATACGCGAGCTAATTAGCGACCACTACACAATGTATCAGCTCGATTCTACTATATTTTTTTTATTTCGTACACGTTGTACTTGATACATCTCTGATTAAACTGTTTTGTCTGCCTATTTTTGTTTCTTGGAATTAGAAGGTCGATTAGTATATTATAAAACGAGAATTTACGACCTCGTGAAAATCAGTGAAAATCAATTTTGTCAAAGTAATCGAATTCTGCATACATTGCGTGTGGACCTAAAACATGCTGGAAACACTTTAAAAAGCTGATGCACTTCTGTATACTGTTGATCGCTAAAGGCTAATAATAATGAGAAAAAAAAAGATCGCTTATCTCTGCGTAGCTTGTTGCTTTTTAGTATGGGGCTTGAAGCTTTGAGATTATGGCGTGTGCGACGTAAATATATAATATGTGCTTCTCTCTCTATACCTGTATCTTTCTCTCTTCTATTTTTATTTCTACTCTCTTTCTATATTCTACTATCCTGTATAGTCTGTAAAACTGGAATGCTATATACACTATGGCCAATTTTACGTATAGTACCAGCGCGATATTATCCCAATCGTCCGATAAATATAATGATTATATTTATTCACCATATCTTTCGCCTATTTTTATTTTTTACCTTTCTCTCTTTCTCTCTCCATCAGAGTCTCTATCCCTAACTTTTCTCCCAAGGTAATCTCTAACACACACGCAAACGTTGTACACGAACTATAATATCGCATATTTATTATAGAAAATAGAGAATTGAGAGAAGGTATATACGTATACGTATATATTTTAGCACGCACGTAATGAAAGTAGTGTCGGCAACAAAGACAAACCTTTTTTAATGAAATGAAGAAGAAGAGCGATGATTCTTCGTTTCAGCTTTATAATACAGATATTATATAACTAGATGATTAGATAGTGGATTATTTATTGTATTTTATATATATAATTATTAGAATAGTCGAGTGTTTTTTTGACAGACAACATCAGAAAAATGAATAATGGAAAATATCTGTTATATGAACACGACACAGCCACACGAAAATATATTCATACATGTTGCCTCATTATATGTATTATTGACACTTATATACTACAACGTATACTTACACGTGTGCGCGTGGATTGAATTCCGGTTCGTCGAATTTTTCATTCGGAACAAATATGACTTTATTTCTAATGTGTATATCATTTTCTCATGATTATGCGTCTCTACGAGATGGAGTATAGTTTCTTTTTTGCTCACACTTATATCGCAAACAGTTTTGTTAAAACTGCTGCACTTTGTCGCTATACAAATTAACACTACAGCAAATACATTTTGGCACACACATTTCTTAAATTTGTCGTACTCTTTTTAGATGATGATTACTATTTTGGACTTTGGCTTATTTCGAAATTATATATACTTATTTTTATCTTATGAATTATTTGTTCTTTTTGATACTACATATACTTACAAAACAAAATTTACTCACGATAATACGAAATAATTTTTTCAATTATTTTTACATACCTTTTTCTTGATGAGCTATACAACTACTAACCAACACGCATAATTTGAACTTTGGTAATAATTACACTTTGTAATACTAACACGCCTATATAAGCGAATTTTTTATGACTTTAGTAAAGTTGAACACTTTTGAATAACACGCATAATTTGATTATTCGACTTTTGTAATATCTACACTACTAATATACTTATTATATATTAAGGCGATAAAATTACACTCACTTTTTACGCATTTGTTCCGAATTTTTTAAAAGGCGCTTCAAACAGATCTTCTTTAGAGGAAAACAAAGTGTATATTATATTGCGTGGTTTAGCGCTCAGTATAGGAAAAGAAAAAAAAAATTATATCTGACTGGAGCGCCTTGATGAATTATTTAATTGACACTGCTCACGCAGCTGCATCGTGGAAGATCTTAGGTTTAGTCTTAGATTTAATTACGTTATATATTTAAAAAAAAAGGGCGAGGAGCCATTTAAATAATAAAATTGAGTTCGAGGTTCATCATCGAACCGAGCAGTAGCCCCAATAAAAAGCATGAAAAATCGTTGAGGTTCTTTTGCTGAAAAAATAAAACACGAAAATTATATAGCATTTTTTTCTTCAGTGTATATAATTTTACAAGAGATTTTTCATGCTTCCCTTTGTAGTTGACACCAGTTTTGTTTTCCCAAGTGCAATTTTCACATCGAGCAGATTCGAACATACAAATATTTACTTTTCTGAATATTTTTTAGATTATATTTCTTACAATTTCAAATCTTGAAACATATATGATTAAATATACTCAAAATAATTACGATAATTTTTCAAAGGCGACGCATTTACTCAGAAAAGTAAAAATGTGCCGTAATTAACAGTAGTAAAGATTTTTAAAATTACTAAAACTATTTTTCTCTCGCATAGCTACAGCCAACCTTCTAATTTTTCATGTACACAAAACATAGATAGAGTATAAAGTATCGAAAAAGCTTACATAGTAAATAGATGTTTGAGGCCTTCATAGTTCTAACCTCATAACAAATATATACATAGTCTCTCTCTCCCCCAGTATTTACTTATAATAATATACCTTATTATTTTAAAGATATATAGTATATAGCAAAAATAAAGCAACCGTCGAATCTGCTGGATCTCGATTGCCCGCACGTAGGGGTACGTGCCTGTGTGTGGTGCACATATTGAGTGTCACTAAATATATTCGCGAGAGCATATAATAATACGTACATGTTCCATGGGCTACTGCTGAGGACAATAATAATCTTAACAGCAAAAGCAAAGCGAGCTTATAATGCCCGGCTCCTCGCGTCACCACACAGACCTCTGTATCTGTTCTACATTTCCCCTCTCTCCCCCACTCTGTTGTTATTCTCCACGATCAGTCTTTGTTTACCTTCTCACGTGTCTCCACAGATTCGATATGACGAAGATGATGAGGATGAGGGTCCACAGCCGGATCCGATGTTCGAGCAAGGAGCGCCCATTCCGGTCCGACTGCACAACGAATTTCCCCCCGAGCTGGCCTCCGTACCTCTTGAAGATATTGATAGTTTCTACCATAATCAAAGGGTGAGTTGTTAATTTAACCTTCTATTATCTTGGAATTGTTGAAAATATAATGAAATATAGGTTAGGTTAGTTTTATATCTGTTGTTTAGATTGAAAGCCAGGCCGAGTTAATTAGAGCTCTAGCTTTTGTTTGAATGGTAAACACTGCTGGGAATAAGGATATCAGAGCATTGTAATAATGCAGTGGCATCAGACGTACAATTAAAGCCTTAATTTGTCCAAAATAATTAGATGTATAAGATCTATTTATTAAAAAAAAAAATCAAAAGATAAAGAAAAAAAACGGTTTTAAAGCAGAAGCAGCAAAAGCAAACTTACCCTGCAATTGCGGATAGACGCCCTTCTGCCATGCGTGCAGCAGGTCTATTGTGGGGAATCAGCTGTTTGTCGCATGCGCTATAGCAATCTGTATTCCCACAGTCCCTATTGTTGTTCGTGCAGTAGCTTCGAAGGTCAACGAGCACGCTATTTCAAAAAAGCAGTAGCTTCGATCCCTTTTCGTACTTTCCGGATGATAATGATATTTCACATATGTATGAGCCCGATACTTTGCCGAGACTTGTATATAATAAATATAATATACGAGAGGGAAAAGTTTTCTGAAAATTGAATATTGAATAATTCGAGTTTGACCTTAATCAAGCAAATGAACGGATCGATGTATGTAAGAAGCTAGAGTAGGGTCAGTATATAATTGATTGATTTTTCATTTTCCAGACATTCGTGGTCATTAGCAAGGGCAAGGACATATTTAGGTTCTCCGCGACGGATGCCCTGTGGATCCTTGATCCCTTTAATCCAATCCGGCGGGTGGCCATCTACATATTGGTCCATCCCCTTTTCTCTCTCTTCATCATCACCACAATTTTGGTTAACTGCATACTCATGATCATGCCCACGACGCCCACCATCGAATCCACCGAGTGAGTATATTTTTATTTGTATAAATTTTTCTATTATTCGTGTATATACGCATATGCATAAGATCGTGTGTAATATTGCACGACGAGACGTACGGGACGAGACAAAAAAAAAAAAAAGAAAAAGAATTGGAAGAAGAATTTGCACATATATCGAAAGAATCGCCAATGCGTGATGCATATACGAGCGAATCGAAAATACGTTCACGTATTCGTGGAGGTGGTATATATGTATATATAAGCCGAACGTTTTTCTCATTCCAGAGTCATATTTACGGGCATCTACACATTTGAGTCCGCCGTTAAGGTGATGGCGAGGGGTTTCATTCTGCAGCCTTTTACCTATCTTAGAGATGCATGGAATTGGCTCGACTTCGTAGTTATAGCTTTAGCGTGAGTAGTTACAAATATATTTATATTATAATAACGTATATATATATATTATATCCTTATATATAAGCATATTAAGAATTACCATTCATCGTCGAACTTGAGTACTATATATAAATAATGAGACTTTGTAAATCGTAATGATATATACAACACCATGTATACCTTTAACTAATATATTAATAATCATCATCTTTTATCGACTGAAATGAAACAAACACATATATACATTTGTATTATAAACTACTCTCTTTCTCTATCACGTGCATATATATGTACATAGGCGAAGACTCGCAATTTTCAATTGACGCTACTGATTTTATAAATAATTAATTTATACATTAATACACACAATATCGTAATCATCATTCATTATAATACTGTCTAATGATAATTTTACGACTAGACTGACGCAGCCCCCCGCATATATTATAGCGTTGTTCGGATCAAGGAACACACTGTACACACTCTCTCGAGATCAGAGTGTATGATATGAACAAATATTATATACTTGTCTTATATATTAAATGTGAAACATTACATATATCTCTGTCATTAGTTAGATCGACGGAGTTTATTCTGTTCATTATTTTTTTTATTCTGTCTTTGTTATATCAATTACATAATTATATAACGTCACTTATGACGAAACGTTCAGTTGCAGCTTTGAAATACAATATAAACATATATATAGAGACAGATCTCTTAGAGAATTCTATAATATAATAATATACGTGTGTAGTTTATATTAGTAGTGTGGAAACGTAGAAGCGGGCAATATTTATAATTAGTATATACCTTAATTAGAATTACTTCAATAAAAACAAAAAAAAAAAAGAGAGAAAAATCATTCGAATATTAGATTAGTTTGTTCGCCTCTGCGGCAAAGCACTGTACTCTGTACGGAATCATAAGTAATTGACATTTTTTGCGCGGTCCTTTATAGTGAGTGTGCGCGCCGGCGTTTGCGGGGCGAAGTTCGTGCCGGCGAATATAGATCAATAACTCGCCGATTATACGCTAGAGCATCGGCTATTTTTTCTCCCTCTCTTAGCCGCTTGCTGATGCTCATCGGGCCTATCTATTTTTAAATGATTTCCTTATCTATAGCGCTACACGTGACCGTATAGAGATAACCCGATTAAATCGGTTCCAAGTGATTCATTAACTTTTCATTAGTTTTTACCTCGTTCGAGGGCCAGCCTCTTCGTGTATACACACCGCGCCTATATACCCGCGTGATTTCTAAATTTAATACCGGCCATCATATGCGGAAACGTTTTCCTCTTCGCTCGCTTTTCTCCCGTGTAGTTTCGAGGACTATACTATAGGACATGATGATGACAGTCGAAATAGTTATGCCGATGCGATATAGTCTGAATGATTTGGATTATATACACGGAGAAAAAAGACCATCAGATAAGACATATGTATTAGTAACCGTGAAACTTTCCCCCACCGCTTCAACTTTTCGGAACTCTCTCTCTCTAGTCTTTGACCAGCGAAGATAGATGGCGCACAGGCACTTTTTCATTTTCCTCATCTAAATTTGCCCACTGAGTCTAGATATATGCGGTGTGCCACCTGTGCAAAAAGAGCCTTGTTTATAGGCCTGATTGGGCCGCTCGTGCTATAACTGCCTGAGTCTACTTTGAAATAAATTATAAAAGAGCTTTTGAAATAAATTTGAGTTTAATAACTTGGTTTATACCTGCGACAAAACTTCGCCCAAAACGCGCGCGCGCGCGTTACAAGTAGTGCGACACAGCGTATAGTCAGCCGAGGAACGAGAGACGCTATATACTCGGACGCGCGGTTAATCAAGTTAATTGTCACACCATATAGCCTTAAATATCGATCATGCGATCTTACAATTTAGTTCACGATAGACCATCATACTCATTTACAGTATTTCAGACAGAGTATTTATTATTATGACCGTCGTAAAGTATTCCTAGAATAGTTCAGAAACAGTATATTTAAATTGAGGCGTGTGTGTCTGGGCCTACGTCGTTCGGATGTATTTACATTTAATGAATTTGTATTTCATTTAACTGAGCTACTTTGATATGAGACTCTCGAAAAAGTTTATTGATCACGGGATACTATAGTTAGAATACACGTCATCGTGATTAAATAAATTTTTACTATATATGTTGATTCTGAATTTGCATCAAAGGTAATGTAATTTAAAACTGGAGTACAAACTTTAAAACGTAAACGAAGATGTGTGCGTAGGTGTGGACACAACGTAGTAGTATAGAGTTCTATTTATATATCATAGATAACTTCAGAAAAGTTTATAGATATACTTTATATATATATACATATATTACATTTGAGAGTTCGAGTAATTATTTAATTCTCTTACTATATATATTTATCGTCGAGTTGCATGAAGTACTAGTTCTTATATATCCCACTTATAACGACAATAACCAATTTATTACGACTACCATTTGATCTACATACAAACATATTTTTAATTTTTCAATATTTATATTACATATTACATTGATATACATACATAGGAATTAGTTGACAGTAGCGAAAGTAATAATTTATCGTGTTTGACACGTGTTTTTTTACGACTTGCCTATATAATACTATTACTTTTTGATTTTTGTTCACTTGTCCTCTATCCCAATTTTTTTTTTGATAAAATAAACTTCGATTCCCTCGTATCCTCTTTGACCACTGTAATGTGTGTGTGATGTTCGGGTGTATTGCAGTTATGTGACGATGGGAATAGATCTAGGCAACCTTGCCGCTCTCAGGACATTTCGAGTCCTCCGAGCCTTGAAGACTGTCGCTATTGTACCAGGTATGCTTTAGAAATTAGAGAATAACAACAAAGCAAGAAGTACTTGATTCTTTGGACATTGTTAGTTCAGATAAAAAATAAGCATTGCATCAGGTAACCAAAGCGTCAAGTGATTCTTGAGTAGTGGCATAGTTATAGACTTTTGCCGTTTAATATATTTATCACTGTCTTTATTATTATACTTTAATTAAGTTCTATTTTGAATTTTCTTTATCTTTTCTGAGTAATTTATATATTTATTTTGCACAGTTTTTATATGTATACACATAGCTCAAACATATCATAAAATAACAATGGGTTTATACCTTGAGATTAATAGGAATATATAATATATAATTCGCTGTGGTAAAATATTTAAAAGTGGATGAAAACGCTTTGGAGGTTTGTATACTACCCGTTTGAGAAGACGAATTGTTTTATTATTTCGATAAATGTCGACTAAATTTTTTAAACCTAAATTACAATTTAAAATATCAAAACCTAATAATATATTTAATTTTTCTTTCTACGAACAACGTGTCGAAGCATATTAAATTGATTTCGATTGAAATCTACTTACTTTCTGTACGCTTTTATAGTAGTGAATCAAAATTCGATGAAAAAGAATCCTTTGATGTTGACTAAGGAAAATTCAATTTTATCGCGTTCTATTGCATCTGAGCATTTCTATTTCATGCCTGATATTTATCAGAATGTATTTGATACCGACACACAGAGAATTTTCAATTAATTAATTATTTATTCTCGCGATATAATTAAATGAGATTCGTTTGAAGCGTAATGATTGAAATAGAGCAATCAATACTTATCAAACATATTATCGATAATAATCAAATCTATAAATATATAATTATAGCTGAATAATAATCTGGCAATTAAATATAGTCTAAAATGGTTCAAAAAGTTAAATTCTGTATTTATAAAACGAGATAACCGACACACCAGTTACACTGAAAGCAATGGAACGACTACCACGAGGAAGCGCATAATATACATCAAATGACGCTGTTACAACCCACCTCCTTTTATCCTAATAATTAATATAAAATGCAACAATATCAGCAGCAGGAGCTCACAATCTGTATTCCAATCTGTTTAAGGTCTTAAAACTATTGTCGGTGCTGTGATAGAGTCAGTGAAAAATCTACGCGATGTGATAATCCTAACAATGTTCTCCCTCTCTGTCTTTGCGCTGATGGGCCTTCAGATTTACATGGGGGTGTTGACGCAAAAGTGTATAAAGAATTTTCCCGAAGACGGCTCGTGGGGCAATCTCACTCACGAGAACTGGGAGAGATTTGTTAGTAACGATAGTGAGTATAGCCAATTGTTGCGAGTAGAGAAAGAAAATTGTCTTTGAATTCAATAGTGTTCCAATGTGCTGATTTTGCAAATTTGTCTTTTCTCAGCAAATTGGTATGGACAGGATGAGGCGGGAAACTATCCATTATGCGGGAATTCATCAGGAGCTGGGTGAGATATCTACTCTATTTTTATATTGACTATTAAAAAAACAAGTATCAATCAATTGAGTACATATAATGCATCTTTATGATTTCAGGCAATGTCCACCTGGCTACACGTGTTTACAAGGTTACGGAGAAAATCCGAACTACGGCTACACGAGCTTCGACACATTTGGCTGGGCTTTGCTTTCCGCCTTTCGTTTGATGACCCAGGACTACTGGGAAAATCTTTATCAGCTGGTACTGAGATCGGCGGGCCCGTGGCACATGTTGTTCTTCATCGTTATTATTTTTCTCGGTTCGTTCTATCTCGTGAACTTGATCCTCGCCATTGTCGCGATGTCGTACGACGAGTTGCAGAAGAAAGCCGAAGAGGAGGAGCTCGCCGAAGAGCAGGCGATAAGGGTATGTTTATTTTGTAACTCTTCTTTTACCTTTTACCATTTGTATGTTATTACCGACATCCTGTTTTACCGACTGCGAGTGAATACAAGCGTACTCGATATAATAATGCGTTATCAATAAAAAATAAATCAAAATAAAACATTCAATCAAATAGTATTACTGCTTGGCCCAAAAACAAAAAGTAAGTGCCAAGTCGGTAAAACAGGACATCGATAAATTAGCACAGTCGTATAAACTCGCCTATCAAAACGCTTGACAATCTCATTTCAGTCAAAAAAAATTTGTTCTTCTCTCCTGATAACAAAAAAGTTTACAAATTACTATTCGATTGCAGGAAGCAGAAGAAGCGGCTCTGGCGAAGGAGAACAAGTTGGCGGCTCGCGCGGAAGCGGAAGCGGAAGCGCGCGAAGCAGCCGCTGCCGCGGCAGCTGGTGAAATCGTCAAGTCGCCCTCGGATTTCTCCTGTCACAGCTACGAGCTGTTCGTCAACCAGGAGAAGGGCAACGACGACAACAACAAGGAGCGCATGAGCATAAGATCGGTCGAGTCGATCAGCGAGCACAGGGTCAAGATATCGAGCAATAATCACAACGTCACCTCCACCACTACCAAAGTCCGCAAAGTCAGCACTGTAAGTCGACGATTTTTCATTTGACATCACTTACATTGCTGTTCTGTACTTACTCTCTTGTCTATCTATATTCATCGTTGGTGTTTTATAGTGTGTTCTTTATCATTGCGTAGGATGATTGAGAATGTATGCGTGTTATTAGTGGTAGTTTGGTGTTTTTTTTTATTTCGATGGAGATTCGGTTTTGATATTTCATAAGATCGAAATTCAGTTGCATTTTAATTAGAGGGTCAGCAGTACAAGCCGCAGTACCGTAAACTTAAAAAAAGAATTAAATTGATGGTAACAATAGCATGAGCTTTTAGTTTGCAAAAACTTCAATCCGAATTCCAAACAGCTAATTTTCTTTACCGCACGTTCACGAAATTGCATCTTATTAAAAAGCGATAAATTCTCCAATCACGCGAAAATGAAAGCAAATTACCGCACATTCTTATGGTCTAT
>UCQR01074025.1:7036-16094 GCA_900474235.1 Cecidostiba semifascia
CATCAGCAAAGCTTCTCTTTTGATATAATACAACACGGGCTCATCGGCTATGCCTTAATCGCTCGTGGAATTACATTGGAGGACAAATCCAATTTGCATCCTATACCCGCGCATATAAACGCGACGAGAACGAGCTGCGCGGCGGTTATAAAGGCCCAGCGATCATCGTGAAAAGGATCCAAACGATGTGCAGTCGGACGAGTATAGTCTATACTCTTTTCTTTATAGCGATGGGAATTCCTCGCTTTGCTCGCGCGCGCACTTTCCATGAATTTTTCTCCGCTTCGTCGTTTGTTATTCCATTTTCCCTCTTTTTTTCCCCTCTCTCACGATCGATTCGCTTTTAAATTGCGCTATTTCAATTTTATCCCCGATTTCGTGCCGCCGGCTTCAATAATTAGATATAATACATTCGCAATAATATATGCGATTAATTCCCGAGAGTCGTGTATTTCATCGAGGACGCGATCGTTTTCACGAAATCATTCGCCTGCTTGTGCAGCAGTATATATGTGTCTTGGGAGAGGATAAGAGAGTAGTGTGAGAAAATATCGTTATAGTCTTCGTAAATTCGCTACGTAGCTTTATGAAATTTACATTGGCTGAAAACCAAGCGGCTGCGTGTTTGCCAAAAAGGCGGCGGTTATATATACGTACATTTTTAAAATCTAATCTATATTTATACGCGTATCACTGGTGCGCGAGTGCGCTAATCTTTTGCTTCCTTTCGCTGATTAAATAAACTTTACGTATAATATACACGTATAATACATGAGAGAGGCGACTCTTTGGCGGGAGATTACAGTTTTTCAATCGTCTCGGGGAGAAGCTTTGTTTTGAAATTAAATATTTATACTTGTTATGAATTCTTGTAATACCTCTCTTCTCTCTCGGCATTTACTTTGGCGCTGCAGAGAGAAAGAGAGAGAGAGAGAGAGAGAGAGAGAGAGAGAGAGAGAGAGAGAGAGAGAGAGGGTCGATTATACACACGTGCTTTTTTGCAGCTCAGAGTCGAGAGTATAATAAAATGACTGCGCGCACACCATATCTCGTGTTAACAAGTCGTAATAATTAAAAATGTGTGTATGTATATAATATACTTTAAATAGATTAGCCAATTATCCTCGATATACACACAGGGATGTATTATAAATTGTCCTCTGTGTATACATCTCCTTTCGTATAATTGATCGCGTTACATTGTATACGTACAGAAAAAAAAAAATTAAACGTCTAAAAAAGTTTGCGTCTTTTTCAGAAAAACGATAAGTATATAACAGTAAACTGCAGACACCGGACTCGATTATAATCTGTCGAAAAGCCCGATAAATTGAAACGGGGCATTAAGCCGCCTCTCCGACTGCTGCACTTGTGCGCAATTAGAAGAAATAGCAGCGCGTATTATATATTATAAAATCGAATCGTAGCCGTTACTCAAAAACACTCGTCCTACTGATCGCGACGAACAAAACCGACCCGCACACCGGCTGCGTCTGCTGCTGCTGCTGCTGCATCGATCGCCGCGACAAAGCGACAGCTAATTGTGCATCGTTAGGTTCATTATCATCGGCCGAAAATCGAGGCTCTCTCTCTCTCTCTCTCTCTCTCTCTCTCTCTCGGTGTCCGGTCCCAGTATAACAGCAGTAGCAGCAGCAGCAGCAGCGCCACCAGTGCACAAAGCGAGAGCGATATCGATTCCCGGCAATTTCCGCCGCCCCCATATTCCCCGCTTAATTGGCCCCCGCTTCTCTCTCTCTCTCTCCCTGTGTATGCGCTTGTGGAGCTCTTATCGCGTCCTTATGTAAGCGTGTGAGAGAGAGAGGGACAGATTTATCGGGCTCTTTGCCGTCAGGAAGCGTTTCCGCCGGCTCGTTTTATGCTTCGCGCGTGAGAGAGAAAGAGAGAGGGAGCATTGAAATATCGCTGTATCGGGACACACGAGGAGGCTCCATTGAGGAGTCGCTTCACAAAGGCTGCCCCGGGAAATTGGCTAATTTTTCCAAGATGCTCCACACACAGTCTATAGAGGAGCAGGAGAGATGCATCGTGCATTGTTCTTTAAATTATTTCGCGAGGGCTGCTGCTACTGCATCGGCCGAGATTTATTGCCTTGGCTCTCGTTTTTTTTTCTCTTCTTGTACATATATAGCTGGCCTTCTTCTTCCTCAGGTTTTATTGGCGACGACGCGGGGGGACACTAGCGGCGGATCTACGGCTGCAGGGATTTTTTGACGAATGGCCGCTACACGAGAGAGATTGGGATCTTCTCCGCGGCTTTGGGCTTAAACTTTGATGCATCGGACAACCGGTTTTATTCGACTCGTGAGAAAAAAAAAATGTAGAAACCTCGAGATCGACCGGAGGTGTGAAAAATTAAGGCTTATTCACACTTTATTTTCCATCCGTAACCCAGACGGAGAGAGGAGAAGTGTAGAACTAGATGAATTTTTTCTGAGCCATAAAAAGGGGTTTCATATGTTCTAGCCGCGAACTCTATCAACGAGTCCCTCGAGCTTTCCCTGACTTACGATCTGGTCTCCCTCGGAAACTTCATTTTCTCTCTGCGGCGAACTTTGAAAAAAAAGAAAGTCGAAGAAGAAAATTGGAAATACCGAGAATTATCATTGCATATATACCCTTATTAGAATTTAATGTCATTTTATATACGAGAAATCGCCCACTTTTTATCTGCCACGCGGCTGTAGAGGAGGAAAAATCCATTTTCCCGACGTGTTCACGGTGTAAAAAAATAAAAGCTCAGTCGTGTTTCATTTGATGTTCGATACATCTCACTATACCGCCGCTGAATGAATTTCCCGACCGTGAATAGCCATCGGCCGGTGTTATCTCGTCGACTTTCATATCGACATTAGCTCGTCGTTGAGTTGCACAATGCATCATAGGTGTGGCAAACTATCTGTGTGTGCTTCGACATTTTATTCGAATTCAAGTGAATATCATCGCGGACTCGTATATTGATAACGTAGAAAAATTCATATAGGGATTAAAATAA
Organism: Cecidostiba semifascia; assembly: GCA_900474235.1. Lineage (NCBI taxonomy): Eukaryota > Metazoa > Arthropoda > Insecta > Hymenoptera > Pteromalidae > Cecidostiba > Cecidostiba semifascia. Next base: position 10,050 of record UCQR01074025.1, read on the forward strand.
AAACTTTCCCGCGCGTGTATTGCGTTCCATCGTGTTAACGCCTTTTCGTGTAAAATATACTGTATGGTCGGACGATTCAGTTTAATGCGGGCAGCTATTAAAAATTTTATCAGCCGGGATATTCGGTAAACAACATCAGGCTTTTATATATTAATATTCATCGATTTTGCGTAAATATCATACAGTATTACAATGTTAGCCGAAATTTTCGAGATACCGTTCGTGTTTTAATATTCATGTCAAGCGAATATTCGCTCTCGGCTTTATATTACAGCCAACGTTTTATAATAACAAAACGAAATTCTCCATCAGTAGTCGAACCCGAGTTCAGTCAGACGTACCTGTATCCTAATCGTTTCACGGATACTCTTCACACTGTCGCCTCAATCACCACAAAATCTGAAAAAACGTCACCCTAATATACACGTGGTACGTATGCGGTCTCTCTCTCTCTCTCTCCCTCTGGCTGAAACGAAATCCACGAAAAATTTATTAGCTATAAACACATCCAAGATCAGGTCGTTTTATCGCCAGCTTCATAATACTCATCAAAAATACTCTTCTTTTTCTCTATCTCTCTCTCTCGCTCTCCTCCAGCCCGAGACTGCGTAATTAGGGCCGACGAGAGCGTGTGTGCGCATATATACACACCGCCGGCGAAACTGGGCCGGCCGCATCGAAATAATGAAAAGGGAAGGTTTTTCTACCCTAAAAAAAAAGAACCGCGTCTCTCACTGGCTCGAACGAAAGAATTCCATTCGGAAATTCTTCACCCGCTTCGGATATACATTTTTTAGGCAGCCTATACTCTCTCTCTCTCTCGCGCGCGCCAGCGAATTTTGTGGTTTTCCGCTCTAAACACGCTCATCCTTTGTTTTTTTTTCTTCTTCCCTCCTCCTCCCCCTAGCAGAGTGCGCGCGATATATTATTCCCCGCGTTTATAATTGAAATTCGCCTCCGAAATTTCCTGAAGGTATTTTCGCTCGCTGCGGAAATTCTCTTTCGAAAGGCCATTCCGCTGTTTACGATCTCTCTCTCTCTCTCTCTTTTCTCTAGCGGTTTCGAACTATCTCTCTGCGCGCCGCCGAAAAATATTTGTTCTCTTATATAGCTATATACATCGATCGCGCGCAGTATATTACGCGGAGCGACGTCTCTCGCGGTTTAATTGAAAAATCCGAAAGTTCTCGCTTGCGCTCATTCGAGGCGGAAGGATGAAAAACAGTCAGCATTGAAGGACAAGGTCTGTCAAAGTTTCCGAATATACGAGAAATTATCTGCAGCAGTTTTTCGAGGGCGCGTCACACATCTCTCGGCCTGTCAGCTGTCCGGTCTTCTTTAATCCGCGCGAGAGCCTTATTCTCGCTACAGTTTTATTGTTTCGCCTGCGCTACTCTACAGTATAGCGTGATGTGTAAAAATTCTGAAGGAAGTTTCAATTTTGCGAGCATTCGTACACATACACACGTATATACCCGAGTCCTACTTTTTGCACGCGCCGGGATCGTGTCTAATTACTCACTGCTGCAAACGGCATTCATCAATGAGCCAGAGCTGATGAGCGAATAACGTTTTTCAAAGCGCGCGATAAGACAGCTGGAATTACCGTCGCTTATACAACAGCCTGCTCCAGATCGACGCTAATTGTAACAAATCGCGAAATCCCATTTACGCCCTATAGAGATAGAGAGAGAGAGAGAGAGTGAGTGTAGGGTATATAGATATAGGTGTATACACACAGCGGATGGAAATGCACTTTGCGTGTAAACTGCTCTCGCGCATATAAGGAGCGTAGGAAGCTATAAGGGCGGATTTACCGATTTCCCGAAGCCCCGCGCGTAAATCAGCGCTCGGGACACATCACTTCCGGTTCACGCTCGGGACGTAGAGACGCCGCCGCCTCAAGGCTCCCGGAAGCTGAGTCGTGGAATCTATTGCTTTGGCACGCTTCGCCACCGCCGTGTGCAGCTCTCTCTCTCTCTCTCTCTCTCTCTCTCTCTCTCTCTCTCTCTCTCTGACGCTCTAAATACGCAGGAGTAAGAGAGAGAGAGAGAGAGAGGCATATTCCGTTTTATCCTATACTCAAGTCGGGGTGAGATCGGCCAGATAAGGAGAGAACAAGACGCTGCTGCCGCCGTCGCGCTCGCGGAGCTTATAGTTATACCGGCAGTATAGTCTCTCTCCCTGATAAAATCCCTGGGATACTACTGCGCACTTTTATTTTCGATTAAAATTACGTGTAATATTGAATTTTCGATATTGTTATACGCGTTTGAATTTAGCTCGAGAGTTTGTTAATCACACACTGCGCGAGCGGTGTGCATTATTATCGTTGCTCACGATTATCTAGCGGATAGTATAATTTTCACGTCATTACAATGACAAATATTGCCGGGGGCTCGGGAATAACGCGATTTTAGCTGCGGCCAATCGCAAATATTAGTCATCATTTTCTATCGGCGAGCGTTTATCTTCTCTATATATACGCTTGTGATTCACGGCTCTCTCGAGCTGGAATCGCGGTGCACTAGTTTACCAATTAAATAAAACGCACTCTTTTATTTCAAATATATATTAACGAATGTAAAAAAGGAAAAAATAATGTGGAAGGCGAACCGCGTGTATTTAATCGGCGACAAAAAAAATGATGGCGGCCTCCTCGCGCTCGCATGTACTTTCCTATATATACCATTCATTATATTATAACCAAAAATTAATTTGCATAATACGCCTCGGGAGTAGAGCTCATAAATAAGAATTCTCCCAAAGTACAGGTATATATAGCCCTCTCGTCCCGTGTAATCGTCACGAAGGGCCGAAGAAACGCACGGAGAGTGAAGTGAAAGTTGAAATCGTCAGAGAAAAGAAGCGAGAAATCTGCATACACATAACATAATAAACGCGGCTAATTTAACTGCCCCGCTCGCGGCATCGATCAAGCGAAACAATTCCAAAATTTCTTCCAGGCTACACACTCTCTCTCACTTGCATTCGTATAATATGTGTATGTATATATACATATTTGAAGATAGGATCGGGGCCGTTCTCTCGTCGCAATTTCGCTGCGGTACTTTCTCGTTCCCCTACACATCAGACGAGTGATTTAGCGTTTAGTCGGCGGACGTGAATTAGCGAATTTCTTGCCGCTTCTTCGTGACTCTCTGCGCCCGCGCGGGCTACTATGGTACATTATTTCGTGAGAGCTGCACGAAAAATTCGAGCTTGTGTCTACAACGTATACATGCTACTGTGTGTGTGTGTGTATCGTTATTATATATAGCTAAAAATATTGTACTAGTACAAGCATATTTTACAGCAGGAAGTGATGAGCGGATAAGGTATAACTTTAATTTTTCTCACTCTCCATCTATCTCTTCCTCCTCCGACGAGTATTCGAGGCTGCATTTCCTGACCTATTTTCCCGATTGGCGGCGGTGGCTTGCAAAAGCACTTCTCGGCTTTCGAATCTCTGCGCGAAGTTTCACTCTCACAGCTGCGAGAGAGCTAACCGACGAATGCTCTTTTGCGAAAGAGAGCTGGCGATAGTCACTTACATTCCCTCGCGAGAAATGCTCTTCTCGTTCTCGCGCGCGCGCGCGAGAAAAGGATTGAATCGAGGGAAATTCGTCGGTTTCAGATAAGCCCGGATGACGAAGTGCCCGCCGCCACCCCCGAGCTCCGCAGCTTCTCGGGGATTTTTAAAATTTCATCCGCGAGCTACACTTCTCTCTATCTATCTCCCTACTACCTTATACTCCTATGACAATATTTTTATTAGGTCAAGTGCTCATTTGAGTGAAAGTACAACACGTCCCATATTCGGGAAATGAGTTGCCGTCGTGATTATTTTTTTCTTTCTCCTCTCGGCGCGAGAGAGAGAGAGAGAGAGAGAGAGTGAGTTGTTCTCGCAGTAGGGAAGTTTTTTAATGTTCATTAACCCGCGTAAATAGGAGTATAAGAAAGTCAGTTTCTTAATTTTTCACGCGGTACAACGTGTCGAGGGAGTGTACATAGCGAAGAATTTGAAGTTTCTTCCTGCGGACTTCGCTTGAAAATATAATTCCGCAGGCTCTATACTGTTTTTTCTCCTAATTAAAAGCAAAAGAAAAAAAAAAAGAAGACCAAGTTCGCCGAGCGACTTTTCATCCCGAATGCAAATGATCAATTAACCAGTTGTAAATCAGCGCTGCAAGAGTGAGAACGAGACATTGCTTGGCAGCTGCGCCGTCGTCTCTCGATATTTATATCCGAGACACGTCCGGAATGCCTCCCGGGGAAAAATGTCGTCGGGAGGTGGCGATTGTTCCAGGGGCTGTTTCCCTTAATAATGCAAAATTTTTGCTGCTACGCCGTGCTCCGCTGAGAATTCGCTCGCGATTTTACGCCAGTAGCGAGCGCGCGCGGCGTATCGCCGGGATTTTTCCTATGTAACGCACAACAGGTGCGGAGCTTCTCTCTCTCTCTCTCTCTCCCCTTTTTATTAACCTCGTGTGTACATGTAGTGCTTTCATCAGTTATAAACACACTGGCGCGCAGTGAGATAAAAAGTAGATAAGAACGCTCTTCCTCTGGTCGTCGTATAATTTTACTCCGAAAAAGGTAGAAAAATTCGATAAAAATCGAGAGAGGCTGATGTCAAGTTCAACTCAATTTTTCAAGTTCCTCCTGATCGCTGGAAGATCAAATACTCGGGACGAGTTTTCGCTGTTTTATACGGATAGGACATATAGCGGCCCTAGGAAGAAGAGGAGAATAAAAAGGGAATTTAATCCGCGAGAGCAGCTTAAGCCACGGTTGACTCAAACAATCCCTCGTTAACTTTCTCATCTCGCTAATGAAGTTCTCTCTCTCTCTCTCTCTCTCTCTCTGTCTTTCGCGATCGATATCTCGCGCGCGAGACTTTTCAAAAGAGGAAAACCTACTAATACTATATACATATACACACCACTCGCGTGCATTACGAAGCGACGCGAGCTTTACGGCGAGCTCGTAAAGAAACAATGAAAAAATAAACGGCCGCGATTTTATACGGATATAGAAGTTCTCTCTCTCGTCGTTGACATATCCACACACACACACACACACACATATACGTCACACGGCGTTTGGGCTGTAATTTTTGCGTCCCAGCTTGGAAAGGAAGATATTTACATCCAAACCACGTTCGGAATGTTCTGGGGAATTGCGAGAGGCGGCGGCGGGTGCTTGACTGCCTGGGAATAAAGAAAGCCGATGGAGGGCTGGCGAATTCTTTCCTCTCTCTCCTCTCTCCCGACAATGTCTTTCCTTCATGCCCTATTTCATCCGGAAGAATTCTTCCTGGACTATACACACATGCACACAAATTGGTGTAATTTTATTAATGCACGAGTAACCGCATTTCGTCGAGTCACCTTGTGCATGTGTGCATGTGCGGCTATAGAGGACTATTTAAATGATTTATATTTAAATTTCCAACTCTCGAGGCTGCATTTGCAATTCGAATAAAAATCGCACTTCGGCAACTTTTTTCTTCTTCTTCTTCCTCTCCTCGCGTACATATAAGAAGAAACTTCTCAACCCTTCAACTCGAAATTGGTTCATCGATCAAACCGGCATGTGTCGTCGTCGCGGGCGTATACTTTTTCACCGCCGCAACTCTTATTTGCCCGAAAATCAATCGACTATATGTATACACGTGTACCTGTATATGTGTAAACATACGTGACGTGTATGTGTGTGCTATCCCGAAAAATAAAAAAGAAGAAGAAGAAGAAGAAGGAGGTATAAAGCTCGAGAGCGACGAAAAGCGTCGCGTGAAATCGAGTATTTCGCGGTAAACGTTTCCCGCGGCAGCGGCGGCGGCGAGAACCCCCCGACAATCGTCCGGAAACGCATCGGGCGAAATGTATTTCACCGGAAAGCCGACGCGATGGAAAATCTCTTGGCTGTCTAGCGCAATCTTCGCGCGTTCTTGCAAATCTACGGATACCTCTGTAACGTTTTCTTCTTCTTTTTTGCAGTCGTTGTAACGCGCTTTTACCCGAGAAAAAACAATTAAAAAAA
>UCQR01074047.1:7680-18025 GCA_900474235.1 Cecidostiba semifascia
CATACATGAAAACCAACTGTCGAGAAATGCTTTGAATTGTACTTTTCCTCATATTTTATTAATAAAAATACTTGTGAATAAATTCATCATTAGAGGCTTTCAGAGTTTAGAGGAAGAAGACGCCAAGCTGAAAAAGAGAGAGTATAATAATTTGGCCTCCCCTCTCCCCTGCGGTTTGAAGCAGTGCATGACCCCAACTGTGACTTCCGGAAGCCTATAGCTGTCGTTGTCCTTGCCGATACCGTGGCTGCACATGTGTTTGCGTTACTACGCTCGACGAGGGGTGGTAGCATCGACTCAGAAGAAGAGAAAGTGAAATCTTGATTTTGAAAAAAATCTTCGTCAGAGCATGTTACCACGCGTTATTTTCTTCAGATACCACTTTTATAATTAAAATATTTTCATTTGAGATGAAATATTGAATTTAGAAATAAATTCGTGTATATCGATGTTTTTGTTTATTCAACAGTATTTGTTGAATCTTATTAATTTACAAGTTTCGAAGGTATAAATTATCTTGAAAGAAAACATGAAAAAAAGTATTCTAAATAATGACCATACAAAACCAGTGAATACAAACATACAATGTATATAATTTTAATAAATCACATAATAAATACTTCATACAAAAAACAATCCAAAACTCAAGGGTTTTTATTGCAGTGTCAAGCATGCAATAACAAGAGCATGGTATCACAATTTAAACAAAAGAAAATAAAAAAGTACAGAAATATTATACATTCAAAGATATTTCCAACGGTGAAAAAATTAACTATAACAACAGGCTAACGTTTTCTACTTATCAACAATGCTGTTTAACAATTCTTTCAATGAATCTTCATTAATAGTCTGTAGTGTAGAAAGATTACCATTAGTTTCACTAAAGTTTTCTTCTACACTGTTGTTATCAACTTGGACGGGATTTATGTTACTGTTCATTGGCGGAAAACAGTCAACAGCTTCAGATGTATTTTCTTGATTATTCACCGGCGATGATAGCCTCAAATGTTTCATTTCTGCCGATGGAGAGGACAATTCATTTTCTAAAGGAGACATTACCATAGAAAAAAAATCAGCTGTGTTATTCGATTGATCGTTACCATTTGTTTTGTCGTAAGTAGTGTCATTTGTCGGGGTCTGATTCCAAAGCTCACTAGCAAATTCATTAGTAAGTTCTTTTTCAATAAATTGCTTTGAAATGCTGCTATCAGGTAATTGCGAATCATTGTTTGTGGCTGGAGATTCATTCCATAAATTTGTATCTTTTAGTACACTTGAAACTATTTCATCTGCTTTAGCATTGCCATCTCTGTAATCCATGTCATCGCTTGTCTCTTGATTCCAAATATTGCGCAAAAAGTCATTGCTTCCATCCGAATTTTCTTTATTTTGTTCTATCTTGCTGCTATTTGTCTCTTGATTATTTTCATCTTCAACATCACGCTTCCTTTTTAAGACATGATGACCATTTTCATTTAGGACAAGAACATATTGATTTTCTTCGTTTGTTATTGGTTTATCCATACTTTGTTCGTCTTGAGAAGAAGAATCGGGCGTATCTCGCATTTCAGAACTATCTTGCGATCTTTCACAAGCTTCTGGTCGCAATGTAGTACCCTCAGGTGATAGCAGTGGACATTTGTGAGTTCTTTGACTGACCTGTTAAATTATTTTCTTTTTTAATGATTCACAGATACAATAGTAAAAAATAAAAAAAATTGTGTAAGTGTTAAAAAAATCATTTTTAACGTTACCTTGTATCTAAAAGTTTTTCCGCAAGAGTTGCATTTATATGGCATGACTCCAGTATGAATGCGACGATGTACCAAATATGAAACTCTTTGTCGGAAACATTTGCCTATAAATTTATAATAATGATGACACTTTTTGCAACTACCAGTATCTTAATAATGAACTATATTATATATTTATTGTAGCATAATTAATGTATATATGTTATTAGTAAAGAAGATAAAATATTTAGAAACTCACCAAAGCATCAATTGATAATTAAAAACACATGCAAAAACAATCTTTGCACACTTTTTGATATGCATGTTAGTAGGAATTAGAAAACTGCAGAATATAACTCCTTTTAAAAAAAACCAAGCAACAAATAAAGAGTATTTTGGTGCAACTGGTCGTACCACAAGTTTCACAAGCGAACGGTTTCTCTCCCGTGTGAATACGTTCATGATTGTGCAACGTGGAAAGCTCCTTGAAGGAACGGCCGCAGGTCATGCACGTGTGCGGCTTATCATCCTTATGATAGAGTCTGTGTTTATGAAAGGACTGTTGAAATGTAAACGTTTTATCGCACAAGTTACACTTGTATGGCATTTCACCAGAGTGAAGCCTCTTGTGCTTTTTCAAGAAGTACTTGGTGGTGAACATTTTGCTACATACGTCGCACTCCCATTGTTTGCTTTCGTGAACTCTCAGATGTTGCGCGACATGTATTTCCTGTAGAAATGTACATTTGTTAGCTTTTACCAGCAATTTCATCAAATTAAAAAATTATTCGATTAGGCTCTGACCTTTCTGAAAGATTTCCCGCAAACTGAACAGCTGAATCCACCTTCGATTTCCTTGCTAGGTAAAATTTCTGGTTCCATCGATGTTGGATGGTCTTTCTTTTGCTCCTTCTTTTGTTGTACGTCTGCATTCAAACATTTGATTTTAGTATCAATTGGTAACGATTTGCAAGAAAATTTGTTCCCCTACCTCTGACAGAACTTGACGTATTAAACTTCGGATGAGCTACCCTCATGTGCACCATCAGACTACCCCTCATCTTGAAAACCTTGGTGCAGAGGTGGCACGGGTAGTTTTTCATCAGAGACTCGGGTGCCGCGTTCGAGTCCTTTGCTTGAATCATGTGCACTAGCTGCTTGTGAAGCAACAGGATGTTCTTGTCTGGAAAATGAAAACCGCATACGTTGCAGCGCTCGGTTCGCTCACTGGCTGAAAGAATCCTCGTGGACTTTATGCTCGCTTTCATCGGTGTTGGTTTTTCCGGCTTCGAGCAGTCGTAAGAGTCATGAAAGGTACCAAGAGGCGAAGCTGTGATCTGCGCATTCTTCACGAGATCTGCCAGTCTGTCGGTGTGCGAGGGTGGGAACTTTGTTTGCTATAACGACAATTCTCAAGTAGAAAAATTCCGCTTTGATCAGCCAATAATTTAAAGAGATCATTTTACCTTTGTGTCGCCTGCGTTACTGTTATTGGCTGAAGATACTTCGCTTTCAACTATCCTGCCGTTCACGTCTATCTCTTTCACGACAGTTTTCATCCCCTTGCTCTGGTCCGTACGCTCAGAGGCTTCGACACTCGTCGACGTAGCAGCTGTGGTCGTCGAGGTCGCCTGGTAGATACCCGCTGTCACGGTTTCTTGGCTCGTTGAGAATATATTGGGCTGCGTAGATGCAACGTTCTGCAGGAAGATGACTTGACCGGGCGCGTTGATATCCGAGGTAACGTTCTGCAAGTAGACAAACCAAATTTTAAAAAAATCGATTCAACAAAACATCTTAACGTCTATACTTATACCTGCGCGTTATTGACGGATATGATGTTGTTGGCATCCTTGATAGCCGTCAAATTTCTGAAGGTCTCGATCTCGTCGATCGGTATGTAAATCCCACTGCCGGTGTTCTCTCTAGAAGACTCTTGGGTCTTGCCGTTGACCTCGACGGCTTGGGCAGCAGCGGCAGCGTTGAGTACGTTCCAGGACTGGATGGGTATGGTTTGGGCGTTCCTGACATCTATCATCTTGGCCGATTCGTTGCCACCGCCAACAACGGCGTTGCTCGGGTTGATGCTGTGGCCGAACAGGTGGATGGTCAGTTTGTCGATGCCGAGAAGCACTTCGTTGCAGACCGGACAGGCCAGTGGACGAGTGGCCACACTGACTAGGCCAGCACGCAAGGCATCCAGGGTCAGGAAACACGGCTGCGAGCACAGCGGACACGCGAGCAGACGGGCGCACATCTTATCGAGTTTTTGTTTTTGCAATGCGATTTTTAGAGTTTCATCATAGACATTGCGAATGACACTTTGACAGTTGCATAAATTTTGAGATGCGACGGAATGAGTTTACTTTGTGTTTTTTTTACAAAAAAACGAATGAATTGTTTTTATTCAAGTCTGTGTAAAGTAAAAAGATCATACATATATGCGACACACGTTTGTTTTTTCTTGGGTTACACTGCGATAAAAAATCTAGACAATTTTTATTATGCTATACATCACGTTTTGCTTTGCGAGCAATACTTATTCATTTTCGTGAAATGTTGTATCGTTCTAAATTTTTTTTTTCATCGCTCAAAAGTATCTGTAAAAGTTATTCATTATTTCCAATAATGAGAATTGTTTATAAAGAAACAGTGAAACAAACCATTTGCGTTAAAAAGCGACAGTAACATTAAAAGCATGCAACGTACACAGTGAACTTTTAATTTCAACCTGATCCGGATTAACGATTGAGTCAACTATCAAACTGCGCTAACAATAGCAATTTTTTTTTTTTTAATCGAGTGAATGAAATTCACCTAGCCAGACACTACAATCGCTATAACTTCTTACAGACTTCTCTGCGCAGACTACGCAACGTAGGCACGAGCGACGTTATTTTCGTCGCCGCTTATAGAAATTACAAAAGCGCTGCGCGAGAGTGTGCTCCTTCGATCTCTGGTCCCGCAGTTACACGTAAGCCACTGTCGGTCTGAAAAACGACGACGTAGTAGCAGCAGCAGTAGCAGCAACGATAGAATCAACGACGACGTCGGCGCTCGTACAAGTCCAGAAAACAACCATGATCCACGTTTGCGGATGGGATATACTGCGCGCGAAGGGCAGCAGACGGCCAAGTGTTCCGCGCTTCAAAAATACACCTGCAGCCATCGACGGCTCCACCAAAGCAGCGATGACGGGCATCCTTGATGACGAGTACAACGTGCCGCGCGTATTCCTCCCAAACTTGACCCAGATTTTTCGCGCGCGGAATACCGCGGCGGCATCTCGCCAGTCTACACCGTGGCCAACTGATTTTCACGCGGAAGTCCAAACGAAAAACTCCCGGACTCGTTGTCTTTTTCACTCTCCCTCTCTAATTCAAGCAGCTGTTCTAAATACAGAGACCGAGACCGATCTCGCGCTGTCCCGAACGACGAGATGAACGCCGCCGATAGCAGCTCAGTATTCTTGGCCGCGGCGGACGACGATCTCGCCGTGCGTGCGCGCGCTCGCCCAACCGATGGCTAAATATAGAGGAGATCTTTTGGAGCGGGGCGGATTTTGTTTAACAAGTTCGCTGCTGTAGCAAAAAACTTTTTATGCCCAGTTAAGATTTGAACTATGCTTTTCGCAGTACTGCGTTTCTTGAAATTTTGCATTGGTTGCACTTGCACAGCAATGAACCCGTTGGACTTTGTAAAAATAACGACAGAGGCGTTTTTTTTTAGAAAAAAGATATCTAGATTCTTATTGCGATTAATGGTATCCTTAAACGTACTAACAGTATAAAAAATAATAATATTTATATATGTATATCCTAGATTAAGAGGACTCAGCTTAAGAGGGGACACTTGTACGGAAGGCCATCCTTACAACAGTATTCTCGACCGGCGGAGAGATTCGTGTTGATCCATTCGTCCTTGCAGTTTTTGATAAATAAGTATGCCTGCACAGAAAACAAGCATAAATGTATTGATACAATCCAATATCGATTGCAAAAGTATTTCTTAAAAGGTTTTTACTTACTCTTTCTTTGTGACAGTCCCTATCAATAGATCCACACAGAATGCTTGGGCTGTTGGGCAAATGCTTGACAATCTGAAACATTTAAAATTGAATATCAATCAATATCACAGTCTTTATTTACTGTATAAAGTTTTTATTGTCCAATTGTAAATTACATTTTTATGGATGAGAAATAATGAGCAAATGTAGTATCCCGTACATATCGAAAAAAAAGAAAAAGCAACTAATTCTATAATAAACTATTCGCATAATACCTCAATTTCACTACGTCAGCGTTATTCAATTTTTAAAGAATGGTAAACATTTAATTGAGAAATTGAAAGTCAATTTGGCAAATGCTGATTTAGACATTTCAATCCAAGCGGAATTCTTTAAAGCAACGTAACGTAATTTTGAGCATACTTACGACATCCAAACATTTATTAGTGCACATTTTATTGCCAACATTAGAGCATGGAAATGTATCAGATTGGTCATGTAGAAGGGCTGGATTGCCTTTAGGTTGTTCTTTGCTTCCTTTTTTAAATTGTCCACTTAAAAATACTCCACAAGTACATGCAATTACAGGAGCTTCTGTTGTTGAAGAAGAGACTGGAGTTTCAGTTGTGACAGTTGTGGATGAAGAACTTTCCGTAATTGAATTGTCATCAAGAGCATGTGCAATTGATATAAGTAGCCACACGAAGAAAGTTGAGTACATCATGGCCTGTAAAAAGAATATTTGATAAAGGTTTTCGCATGACTGGATTTTTAAATGTTGTCAAATTGATTTGTTTTTAACAAATTGTATATCAAAAAAAGATCTAGAGTATTTTTTATCTACTATTATTACATTTAATAGTTTAGCTTTTTCATGTGAAGAAATATTATTGATTGAATTAGACTTTAATTCAATTTACTTGACTTTAATTGAAAAAACCATTGAAATATAATGAAGATTTTTGCGAGATTTTTTTTCCAAAGAGCTTTGAAAATATACTCACTGAATTGTTTAAAGGTTGTTGTAGCTTTGGTGGATCAAGAGTAACTGAGTCCAGTGTTACAGTTTTCTTGCTTTATCCTCTTACAATGTTTGTGTAATTAGTGATGAAATGAATACAGTTGAAAATGAGACTGCTGGCTGTGCAAAATTCTAAATGTTTGACGTAATGTTCACATTCACATAACATACATGACTTTATAAAGACCTACTTTTATATGTACACTTTCTTCAATGCGATTTTCAAATTAAATAAACTTCCATCATGCATTCCATAGAGTAAGTAATGAACATATTACTGACTTATTTGGTAAATATAATTTTTTTAGTTTTATTAGCATTTGTTACTAATTTAGCTTCTCCTTCCATCACTATTCTTTCTGAATTCGCAATGCATGTGTATTTGCACTTGACTATCTTTCTTACAGAGGTAATTTCCACTGATATCTCAACTGTGTCACCCACGTAACAAGGTTTCGGGTATCGAATAATTTGCTCAACAACAACTGTACCAGGACCAGGTAATTTTGTACCAAGTATACCAGATAATAAACCATTCAAGAATGCCCCATGTACAATATTCCTGGTGGAATTTATGTGTATTGGATTATAATCATTGGTCAACTTTGCAAATCCAAGTACATCATCTTCAGTAACTGTCCTTTGAATGGAAACTCTATTTCCTATCTTAAGATTTTCCAGAGCTTCTGTTGGGGAGCCAGAAGATACTTTTGTGCAATATTTCTTTGCAGAAGCTAGCATAGTACGAAACATTTTGCCTTTTCTCATTGTTAAAAAACTTACAAATATCTTTCAAAAAGGTGTAGTACTTGTACTTGGACCTGCTGTACTTTCTGTGTTCTTGTTTATTCCTGCGTTATCACTTGTATCTTGACTAGTACTTGAATCATCTAAAATAACTATACGCTTACGTTTACTTCCACTGGCACTTGTATTTACTGCTACGGTTGAATCCACACTTAAAGTTTCACTGTCACTTTTGATTGTAGTAGTAGTTACAACTGTGCTAGTAATTGTACTTGTTTGCTTATTGCTTTCAGTGGCACGCTTACTTGTACTTGTTGCTTTGATTCCACAATAATTTTCCAAATAGATAAGAGCTAAATTCTTCAAACGTTTATTTGTACCGTTTGCAAATTTCTGAATTTGTTTCACATTTTTAGGATTTGCAAGTTCCTTTTTAGACTGCTCTGTATTAAGGTATAATAATGTTGTAAGAGCCGAGATGACTATGTGTTCTTCACTTCTTGATAAGAGATTAGAAATTAATCTCACTCCATGATTGCGTAAAATATATTCTCTGCTGTAAGATTCTGCAATCACATATAAAAGTAAGTACTAAATGTCTTATTGCATATTGAATCTACCTATTAACAAAAACGTATACCAACCAACAGAAATATTACAGATGCCACCAATTGCAAATTCAACCAGTCTTGGATTGCTATCTTCCAACGTTATCATAAATAGTTCAAGTACTTTTAGCCGTCTGAGAAATTCGTAGTTCACTGGATCATACGCAAAATTTGCCAAGTTTGCTAAAACTTGCTCTTTGTGATCTGAAAATCAATAATAAAGCACATAGTAACTAAAACAGATACAATTGAAATTAAATTTCGCACTTTTCGCATAAAAATTACATTTCTCGTTTCTCTATCTGCAGAAAATTTGCGTCCACCATATAAAAATGATTGTTTTTCATCGGAATTCACAACATATATAACGAAAAGTATAGGCATTACTTAACATTATTATAGGTAAGAAGAAGCCATTGACGACTTACCTCGGGACTTGGTTGTTTTGTACTCATTGACCAGCTGCTCAAGAAAAGAGAGGCGTCCGATCCCATGTTTCCCGGTCTTCTTTATCAGCTGCTCCTTCGACGAGAACATTGCTATTTATTCAGAGATTTCCTCTCGCGAATCACCATCGTGTTGCCGTATGCGTTAACTCTCTTTGCGCATATATCGAACACGTCTGACTTTACACTACTTGTATAATATAACCTCTAAGCTTCAGTAACTGTTTTCATGCTTCGTTTGCCGGTTGACCGAATTTTCATCTCGGCAAATTCTCGTGTCTATACTTACAAATACTCGAGGTAAAGTAATCTAGATCTTCTCGCGCTGTTAACTCTCAATTTTTTTGCGTAAGATTGTTGTTTACCATTGTCTCTCAAACGCCCGCCCAAATCAAATACACAAGATGTCGAGTTGCTGCACGTGTGTTTACTGTTTATTTTCGACCTGTGCCCGCGGGGTTGCGATGCGGAATTCCCGAGAACATTTTCTAGAATTGTTTTTGCTGCTGCTGTGCGCTGCTGACATCTACGACGGTTACGAGAGTGAATTTCCTGTTTTATCGACGCTATACGAAAAGGGTTTATTTATTCCTGTTGAAAAATGATACAGTAAGAATGAAAAAATAATCATTCTACATGATAGAATGAAATACTTGTTAATATAGCTGTATACAGAATTGACAAGGCTGTGAGAACATTATTGAATTATTGTGTGAATTCAGTTTCCGTTAACTTTGATTTAATACTAAAGAAAGCTATTTGTTTTTGTTGAAAATTCAACGGTTTTTTTTTTTGGAACATTAAGAAAAATATTTGACTCTAGCAGTGCCTCGTATGACATACTTTTTATTCTCTGAAAAACTTCTTTGCTCACCGAAAATCTACTGGGCAAGTAGATGTATATAGAAAAGTTGCGTTTAGTGAAAAGGTAATTTTATTACTCACTCGGAAGTGATTTGTAACGGAAAATAAATAAATCTACTTTCTGAAAAAATACGAGAAAATGGAACTTCTCGATGAAGCAAAACTTGTGGAGCAAATTACAAGTAAGTATATACAAAAGCACACATAAATTGCGAGAAAATATAATAAAGACAATAGCAAAAGGAACGACATGCATAAGTACGTTGAATTTTAACGTTCGTAGTTTATGAAAACAAAATCAAAGCAATCAAAGACAAAATTGGCGATGAACTTCGAACGAGGCGAGATTACAAGGAAAAACTTAGGGAAGCTAAGAAAAGAGAAGCAACGCAAATTCTCATTTTAGAAAGGTAAAGCTGTAGTTCTGGTGTGCGAAATTTACTGCCTTTATAATATGCATAAGGTGTTTGTCATTTTTCAGATTAGACGAGTATCGAAAAATAGTTAATCAACAGATCGAAGCGGCCGCAAAAATGGAAGATACCGAGTCGGTTAAACAGCTGAGTATGATTGAAAAATACGAAAGTATGCTCCGTGAACAGCAAGAAATCTGGGCGAAATACGAGGTTTCGTATATATAAATTTGATATTTTTCAAACTTCGTATTTTTTTTTTTTACTTTTTTATATTGTCAAGGCGGAGTATGAGGATTTGCCGTTAGCCAAAGAAAGACGAGCATCTGAATTACGATTATTGAAGGTCACCATTCAGAACAAGCTAATATGTCACAAAATCGAAGAGACGAAGCGCATTTTGAAAATTAAGGCACAAATCAGCAAAAGACTCTCGCAGCTGAAAATCGTTGAATTTGCAAAATTGTATGTTGAGCATAAGAAGAAAGAAATATGCTGTTCCAAGTT
>UCQR01074085.1:6656-22350 GCA_900474235.1 Cecidostiba semifascia
AATTATCTGAGTCGCTTTGATATGGATTTGTTCAGTAATTAGATTACTGAACGAACCATTTTCGTAAAAATTACATTTATCAACTTCAAATCCATTATGTATAACATTTCTTTAGAACTATAATTCATGCATTTTCGCTTCATATTAAAATAATTCTTAACCACACGTGACAACATGAATTTAATCACGGTTTTCGCAAAATGAGAAAATTTACAAAAGGTAATTAACATGTATGAAGCTACTTTTTAGGTTCATTAGGCATATCATCACGCAGCGTAATAATTACGTCGTTGTTATTTTCTTCGGCACTTTCAGTAGGACTGTTCGCGCGCTCTCCTGTGTGTTGCGGCGATGATTTCGTAACTAAACCAACGTCCGCAGTAAAATGAGTGAAACTGGCAGAAATGTTAACGCGTTCGGTGGATTGGCAGCGTGAAAAAGAGGAAAAAAATGACGACGACGACGGCGACTGCCGGCGCTTCCTATTCGTCTCGGGTTTCGCCTAACAATAAGTGATTTCTTTCTTTCGAGTCGTCGTCGCTGCAGTTATATGATCAACCGTCGGGCATCGTGCGACGCTTATGTCTGCATGTGAAAGACGGAAACCCGTCGTATAGTTTGGACTTCCATATAAATTGCAACAGAGCATCGCAGGAAGACACTTGATGGTTGAATATTTTTAACGCTTCTGCAGTGTTTCATGAAATATAATAGCTTTTAATAATATCGGCAGTTATTTACGTATAGTAAAAATTCTTAATCTATAAAGAAAAATGACAAAACATAATGATAAAGAATGTCGTACATGTGTATAATTTTCTCATTTTCATCGAATTATGTCATTACTCGCGGCTTTTTATATCGTGCGCCATCTATCGGTGATCCTCTTGGCTGTATAAAGACAGAAAGTAAATAGATACATATTTATGATTTGCCTTACTATAGACGTGCACGATCTTCGCAAAAAAAAAGTTTCCTCAAAAATAAACTTTTCAATTTTAGTTTAAAAAAATTCTCTACGACGATTTAAAAAAAAAAACAGTAGTTTAACGCTGATTCCACAAAAGATTTCTCAATCCTCTCGACAGTCATCCGAATCTCCATCAATAATTGCTCAAATAAAAAACATCAAGCCGCCGCGCAGTTTCGCGCACTTAAACATGCTCACGCGCGCGCGCAGGAGGCTCTGAAACGTTGACCCGAGGTCGTGAACCTCATCGCTCGAATTTTACTCTCCCTTTTTTTTCCTCGCTCTCCGTCTCTCTTTCTCTCTCTCTCGGCTTCTTTGCGGTTCTCCACATCTCTCTGTCGTGTCGTATACATAATATAATATACGCATCACTCCTTAAACAAGTGTACACACGTTCCGCGAATAGCTATATAAACGCTACGAAAAATCTCGACAAAACGCCGAGCCGAGAGCACATATAGTTTACACGTACGGATACGAGCGCGTGTCGTCGTTCCTTACCCGATGAATTATTTGACGGCTTCGTCTCTTTTAAAAGAGCGTGTGACGTCTCGCCAACACACGCGCGCGCGCCGTATCGCGTTTTTACTCTTTTATTCAAATTGCGATGATATCGCTATTAAAGGCTCTGTAAAAGGTACGTTAATCCCGTGTATGTGTGTGTATATGTGTGTGTGTGTGTGTGTGTCATTAACATAAAGATCGGCAGAGAAGAGAGTTAAAGTAGCCGACGCGGTTTCTTCGTTCGCTGAAACTTTGTGTAAATTACATGTGTCACAGCAATTCACACGCGATATAATAACTACGTCGCCGCGGGTCTCTGTGTATAGCCGTCGCTCTCAACTATACAAGCTAATTTAGATATTTACGAACGCGAGAGCAGGTCTGCTTTGCATGTTTTTTTTCGCTTTCAAAAGTCATTGAACGCTGGAGAGTAGCCCTTTCATTCAATGAAATTTTCGACGTAGCATCTTCTTCTGATGCGGAATTGTATATATGTTTACTCGACGATTCGTCGAGGAAATTATTATCTCGCTGGTTCAAGCTGCGTATTGACTGGTTTTTCCTAATTAGTTACAATTGTGGAAGTTTGGACTTCGTAACACACTCTGACGTCAAGCATCGTTTGAGAGATGTGTTATTGTTTACAGCGCGGAAAATTAGCTCCTCAAGATTTTGTGGTGCGCACTTTATGCTGCGCAATAATCTCAAAACTTTGGAAAATATTAATAGAACTGATTTCATCAGATTCAAAATTTAAAAAGAAAAACACGCGTTCAGCGTGACTCATCGTCGGATATCAAAATGCTTACTCACTTTCAGCGCCAGGAATTATCTTTCGGACACAATTAAGTCGTTACGTACACGCTTCACCTGCTATAGTGTCAAGCTTAATTATAGCACTAATTTCATTCTAAAGAAAACAATATCGCTTTTATTGTACTAATTAAATATAATTCAAATTAAATTAAGTTATCTATATATACCTATATTATAAACGTACAAATACATTATTATCTTAAACAATCTCTCTTCTTCAATTTCTGTTTAAAAAAATATCCTATTAAAAAACAAACGCGCTTCCAGTTAATTTTATTCCTATCTTTTGATTGTTCAACAACTGTCAATACAGGAAGAATATAAAGATAGACCCTTGTCTCCCCTCAGTGAGAGAGAAAGAGGGAGTGCATTCATTTTTCTGTCTTCCTTATGCAAGAGTACTTGTAAAATCTGTGCACAATCAGTATTAGCCAGACTGCGCGAAAAGGTATCCACGCGAGTCTCCCGTTCTCTCTCATTCTCTCTATATACCTCCGTGTCCTCGCGCTTCCGCTCCCAAGGACGTTGTCCCCCTGCTTGTGTGTGGATTTTCCCCGTGTATAATACGATTCTTTTTTTCGAGCAGCTGGAGTAAAAATAAAACAGCGCATCCTTCGTGCCTGATGCCGACGCGATGACTGTATGGAATGGATGCAAGGATCCCTTGCGTGGAAGTATACCTTGTCAACAAGTGGTTTTTGAGAAAAAACAACCCTGGGAAATAACCGCACGTGTTGTTTACGTATCCGTATACACGCACGCATATATATACGGGTGGGTATTTTTCGCATATGGGTTCGATGAACCGACAGGGTGTTTTGCCGTGGGGGATTCCGATGTCAGTCGAACGTTAAACGATTTTCAACTCACAAATGCATCAGGGAATGTGTGTCTGTTTTATTATTAATAATTAAATTATGACATAACGCGATATATCATTAAATTGGCGCCACTTGATTTATAATACAGGAACACTTCTTTCCTATTTCGTACAGTCGGTGATTAAATGATTCTTATGTCAACGCGCTCATAGACCTTTCCACATGTATACGCATTGGTCAATGCCCGCAAGCCTATAAACGGCCATGATGAGTGATAAACACAGGTCATAGAACTCTTTCTCACTTCCTAATATTATCACTTGATTTTTTAATATCCTTATTAGATTTTTATAACGACTTGAAGTGTGTGACGTTGATGTATATTTTTATCTAGTTTATAGGAGTTATCTTATTCGAATGTGACATGGAACAACTATAAAATTGCAGCACTGTGAAATTAAAGGAAAGATCACGAGGAAAAATTATTTTTTTCCTTAATATATAAAGAAATTGGATATTGAAGTAATTAGATTCTTGCATAATAAAGATATGAATGTGCTTAATCATCCTTCTTGTCTCAAATTCAATTTTGTCTTGGAAATTGTAAATATTATTTCGGATACTTTAAAGTTGAAGAAATGATTCATCGGTATATTTGGACTTTTACTTGGAAACTTTAGCATTAGCTTATATCATTCATAGTTCTTCTTCCTTGTACTTGGGTCATCGCCGGCCACATGCTTGTAGAATCACTTTCGATGCGAACTTGACACGTAACGTCGCGACGCAAAAGCGAAAACCGCTTGTCAGCGACTATAGCACTTTGACTTTTTACGCTTCTTAAAAAGAGGTTTTTGACTTCTCAGACATTTTTATAATTACTTTCGCTGTGTAGTTGTCTTTTAAAAAAGCTAAAATCTGTGTTCAAATGCCAAATATTGGCTAATTATCGTTAATTTTAATAAAATATAAATATGATTGTAATATATCGGAATGTGTAAATGTTTTGCGTTGTGCTTGTAATCGATTGATATATTAACGATATCTTAATCATCTAAAGAAACAAACAACTTGTCAGCTGATCCCTGTCCTTGGTATTAGAGACACGAGTAGTTTTCTATCTCTAATGAGAAAATCGAAAACGACCTCCATTTTGTGAAATAAATTAATTTAAAAAGTTACTTTTTGATGTGCTAATGATTTTCAAAGAAAAAAATAAACATGCCTAACTGAAAACAAAAACAGAATTCATAGATCTCGAATTTCTCTGTAATGAAAAAACAAAATACGCATCGTTATAGTTTTATCAAAATTTGGTATCCATGTGCACAAAGGTAGACTTACTTTATCATCCATATAATAAATATCACTTATAAAAGGAAAATTACTTCATTCTGGGTTTTAAATCTTGTTATAATTTTAAAGAGAGTGTATTTTAGCACAATATAAACACCATTATTATTAGCATAATTTTATTTCCTAATTCCCGAATCGCGAAATAGTTTGTCTTTTCAGAATAAATGTTGGCAAAATAGTGCATTTCATGATGCATTTTCGGATACTTCTTTTCAGGCAAGCAATGTAATTACGCAATCTCAAAACGTTTTTTCAGTAGGAAAGAGTTGCCCAGTATGGTTACCCATAGCTATTTTGAACGTCATTTTTTTAATGACGCGATCAAAATTTAAATTTATAATTTTAATGGGTTTCTTAATCCTTCTATAGTAGAAAAAATTCGGCAGTCAAGTCCAATATTTAAAAAAGTTATCTGCGTAAATGTAAAACGTGCCATTTTACCATCAGTTTTCAAAAAGTTGCTGCACATATAGTAGTCATCCATAGATAATTTAGTAAATATTTATTGACTCAACAAAAATAAAAATTTTAACGTGCGAATTCGTTCTTTGAAGAGTTCACTATATATGGTGTTATATAATGTACTAACATAACTACCATTATGTTATAACATGAAAATAATAAATAATTCACAAAATAAATATTATACAAAAGGTGAATGTTTCGAATCTCTATATGCTATTTTATTTGTTTGTGACCATACTGAGCAACTCTCCCCTATAGATGTCGTACTTCGATTTCATCTCCCATAATATGACGTCAATGATAATAGAACGTGCTTCATTAGCTATGGATAAAGAACTGGATATTCGGTGAAAAGCATTTTCCAACACGTTAACAGCATCGATCGTTCCCCCAGAGATAATAACCACTTATACTACCACTACTGTCACGTGAAATTAAAATGGATTTTACTAGACTAAATTTATTAGAAGAACCATACAAAAACAACTCAATGCTATCTATTTTTCTACGGCGTAAATACAAAAGCAGTTGTATATTATCTATTACGTCTAAATATCGCCTCCAAAAAGGAGAGCCAAGATCGGTCAGAGGATAAAAAAAGTGCCTCCACTTTTCTTTCCTCTTCTGCGTTTCCAACTCATCTCGGCTGACGTAATCGGAGAATCATGGAAGTGTTTACGTTGCTCGGAGAACAAACGATCGGGCGGACGGACGGACGGACAAAGTTGTTAAATAAGAAAGAAAAAATAAAAGGAACCAAGCAAAAAGAAGCTCAGCTGCAGCAGCAGCAACACGCGCGTGCTCCAATAGGGTTCTATTCGCTCGCGAGCCGCACGTGTTGGTTGCTCGCTGGTGGCGAGAGAAGCATCGCAGGCGTAAACAAATCTCAAGGACGAAGGACGACGAGAAAGAGAGACTCGTCGCTGCTGCTGCATCCAGTATAGGCATACGTGCAGCGAACGGATTGGCCGATGGTGGATCCTGCGCAGGGTCACACGTGCAGAGAGACATATGCGTCGATCGCCGAAGAGATGCAGCAAAAGAAGCGCGGGAGGTTTGACCTCAACGAAGAATCCTGAGATCGTACACAGTAACTATACTTATATAGCCTTCCTCCTTGCCGACGCGTGCCGACGTTAATTTAGTCGGTTGGACCTTCGGACTTTCCTCGTATGCATCATTGTCGTCATCGCACGCGCGCCACCACCACCCCGGGTCCCTGGCCGACACGCAGCCGTGTGACGTTTTTGGATTCTTCTGCGAACGTTTGTCGTGAGTTACATTATTCCAGCGTCTGATGCCCAGGGAATTTAAGAACCGCGCTTCGCTGTATTTGTTTTCGATCGCCGATAAGCCGGTCCCTGATGCGCGCGCGCGTCCCAAGGCCTTGTTCGACTTTTTTAAGAGATTTAACGAGGGCATCGACAGGTATTTTTCATATATTTTTAGAAAATG
Organism: Cecidostiba semifascia; assembly: GCA_900474235.1. Taxonomy (NCBI): domain Eukaryota; kingdom Metazoa; phylum Arthropoda; class Insecta; order Hymenoptera; family Pteromalidae; genus Cecidostiba; species Cecidostiba semifascia. The sequence continues at coordinate 13,044 of UCQR01074085.1, forward strand.
TATACGTATTTGCCGGGCTCGATGAAATCCTTTGCGCAAACAACGTGAATTTCAGTTTATTACTTCGAGATATATGGTTTGCATTAAGAGATGGCAAATTTCGTTTTGATTAATTGAGTTAGTTATAATTAGTTCACATGCATTCATAGCGTGTGAACTCATTAATGCAAAAATATTGGACAAGACAACTTTGAAATAATTAAATGTATTCTGTTCGATGATACTTAATAAATTTGCCGATATCAATGCACAAGTTTGTCAAGAATCGGTTTATTAAAAAATAATTTGCGTCTTTTCTTTGACAATGTTTATCGAGACACGAGAGCTGACTGCCAAAACAGCGAATCCTTGATGTCGATTTCGAAAAGCTAAAGACCTTGTCCAAATACAGTCCAGTTACGAAATATAACCCGTTCCCAGAAATTGTAATTAGATTTTCATTAGTTCTCGAAGTCTGTCGACGCATGTAAGTGTATCTTATTTTAGAATCCCGGATAGCTGTTTTTTTGTTTTCGTCTCGCGCAGCAGTCTACTACATTATTTATACTCCATAGGTATTGCGCACGATTTTTTTGCGAAAACTCAAATCCAGGCACGCGCTTGGGTTCGTTACCTTGCTTTTTATTAGCATCATGTTTTCATTCAATTTGCAAGAGCAATTATGGCATGTTATAGTTTTTTATCCATTGTCTGATCAGTTACACCTATATTATTATTATTTGCCAAAATTATATACTGTTTTATCGATTTCGACATGTTGTGCAAACGCTTATATTCGATCTAATAAAGCTGCAAAGCAAAATGCAGGACTATGTGCAAACATCAGAACTGCAAATCTTTTTAAGTAATATACTAACATGCGCATCTTAACTAATTGAAATGAGCATTATAGTATCACTGACAATGATTCATTCACTTTACACTCATTCTATCCGTATACTGATTCACAGCTTCTTGATCGCTTCGGAAATAAAGTACGAGATAAAGTGTACCTATAGGTATAATGGATCGATGTAAATTCACGATGGATGAGTCAGATTCTGTAGAAATCAAACTTTTCATTTCCATGAGCTTTTGATTTTTCTATAAAAACCTATTCAATCCCTAAACAAATCAAAACGTCTAGGTATTCTCTATAATTACGCAATAAGATCACAGTCAGCATACCCCTGTCTCAAACTTCAATTACAATGCGCATCGATAGAATCCACAGTCGATCACAATAATGCCGAAAGGTATTTTCCCACCCCCTAGAAACAAACGAGAAAGCAAAACAAGCATTATATCACACTATAAATAATACAAGCTGGCTTGAAAACGCCGATAATAATAAACATAGTGTCTCGCACCCCATTCGAGAATCTGAACGTATAAAAGCGTATGCGCGTTTCTCGGTGCGCGCGTATTATGCATGGAAACTTGTGCGCGGGTGTGCGTCGTCGCCGCCGATTATTAGCCGCAAGTCGTTGGCGCGCTCGCGCGCGCACACGTGTGTGACGCACGCTTTGGAATCCGAGCGGAGACCTCGAGCGCGGCCAGCGACACCGCGGATCACGACAGGAGATTCTCTCTCTCTCTCTCTCTCTCTCTTTCTCTCTATCTCCCTCGCACTAGGAGATACCGAGAAAACAGCTTCCCATATCATTGCCCGCTAATGGCTATATGCCTGCTCATTGCACCCGCGCACTTATCATATTATATATAGGTACTTTCCCATATACTCTATTTTGTATATCTTGTTTTTAATGCCATTTGGCACGCGTCAAATTTTTCAATAGCATCTTATTATTGGAAGCTCCTTTTTATTTTTAGTGTCATTGATGAGCTTTAGCACACGTCAAATTTTTTCAACAACACCTTCAGGCTCCTTTGTGTAGACAACTTTGCAGTGTAACGTCTAAAATTATAATTGTTATCACAATATATTCGTTTACCTCTTTTACCATGGTATTTTGTATCAGTCGATCTGATACACCTGCGCTTTCCACGTAAGTATACGTACATCACTCGATTCAGAAAAATAAACGAAGATAAAACTAAAGTGAGCAGCTACAGCGCGGAGAGGGATGAAGCAGGCGCTAGGCTACATACATAATCCCTGCGGAACACGTCTTGCGAGTAGACAAGCTAATATACAAGGTGTGGTGATGTCTGCAGGCTATCGCGCGTTAACTTGACGCCGGTGCACAGTACTTTCTGGAAGGGATGATAAGCGAAGCTTCGTCTCGATGGACATACCATAATCTCGTGACGCGTGATATATGCTTATTCTGCGCGAGATGTACCCGCAGGAAAATATAAAGAGAAAAAGAGAGTTGGTATATTAGGTGTATATATGCGCGACGAGTCATATTCTAAGTAAAGTGAATACAATCTTGGAATGCTGCGCGGTCTTTGAACTATAAACATTGTATTTTTAAAGGGCGTTAACGAGTCATCGTGTTTCGAATAAAAGTATATGTTGGTATGTATATATTTTTGAACTGCGCAGATTGTTCACACACTGTTGTTATATATAGTTATGATTTGTCATATTTTTCGAAATTCATTCAGAAAAATTCTAATTTAATATTGAGTTGCGCATATTTATGAAGCTTTTATGACCTTGTGCATAAAACGGTGAAACTGCTTATCAAAATTATCTGTTGTTAATGTTCAACGATTACATATAACGTTGTGCAGTAATATGAAAGTACAAAGTACAATCTTGAAAATTCCAGTGCGAATTGTAAATACAAAAAAAAAATGACTTTCAGATACTATTAAGACTGCCATTTCACAAACAAACACATCAATATAGGTACGTCTCGAAATAAGAAAGCTCGATTAAATTAGCATGAAGCATCCTAATTAAAATGCGTGTCGTTATCTAATCGACTGCCGAAAAAATGTCGCGGAATTATCGAAAAATTGCAAAATACGCACCCATCTGCGAGTTCTCATCTTCATTCCTATACATCTTTCTGGAAATCAGTGGCATCGGTGATCCGTAATACCTGCGAAATATATATGATCTGCCAACGGGTGACAATACATTAAATGGAAAAAAAGAAAAATAATATGGTACTTGATTATATATGTAAGTGGGTATTTGGGCGCCGGATGATCGGTATATAACCTTGAGCCCAATTTCATTTACGCCCATATATACGAGAACGTAAAACGCACACGTGATCCGCGACTCATATACCGTCACACCCTTCGCCGAATCGCTATTATATTCTATTTTGTCCTCTGTGCAATGTTTATTGTAAAACTTAATTAGACTAAAAATTAAGCTACATTTCGAAATACTGAGATCCTGCAATGCATATATAAACCATCTATACTTCTTCATCGACGTAATTTTTCAAATTTGTATATCTCCACTCGAAAAAAATGTTTCTTTTATAATGGAAATTACTAATTTTCAATTGTGTATGCATATATAGACTTATTATAGGAAAAATCCTGAAGAGACAGTGTCACAAGACAGTTCGATTGAGACTACAGTCGCAAGTATAGCCAGTTTGTTGCGAAACCATCTGTTACTTTTCCCCTCTCTCACCTCTCTCTTTTTTCTCCGCTTCTCTCACACCACTCGTGTTGAATATATTTCTGTTAATTTAGCGTACTTGGGTAACGCATTTACGACACACACGGACGTTTTGGAATTTTTTTTTCTGTAAATGCGCGTCGAACAAGGAAAGGAGAATGAAAGTGAAGATATTCGAGATTTCGTTCCGATTGATCAAACTGGTTTGCTAAACGCATTGCCGAAATTTGCACTTGAATTCATGTGTTCGTCGGCTTTGGAGGAAAGGTAGACGACCAAATATCGGAGAACATTGATTTTCTTTTTCATGAATCACTAGCCACTTGCTTACGCAGAGTATTTTAGCACAATTTCTAAAATAATCATGTATTATGCTCAACTGTAAAATATATCAAATACCAAATGAAAGTAAAAATGATACAATTATATTACTATATAAACGGAACAAGAGTACTTTGAAAATTCGTATATGGATTTCGACTTTTCGGTTGATTATCGTTTATTTTAAACGAATAAAGCGAAATCACTTGCGATTTATGATATTGGTAATTTCGTAACAGCACGCTCCACGACGGAGCACGCAAAGATAAAGAGACAAGGTGCGAAAGGAAAAATAGTTGTCGGCGCATCGTCTCGGAATCTGTGTTTCGAAGCCAAGGCCCATTTCTGACTGGATACAAGTACATACCGCCGAATATTGCCACCAGTCGTGTACAAATAAACCGAGCAGAATGTTAATGCAGGTCGTGGGCTTTCGCCCACTTGCAGGTATCTATACCTCTTACATACTGATGCTTTTGCGGTTGAAGACTAAAAAATCGAAATTATTACTTACATCTTATTTTTACTTAACTTTTAAACTGCATTAAAAAATTACTTAATTTTTTACTTTTGACAGAAACAGTTATATAAATGTTTTACACTTTTTAATAAATGCACTGAAAGCTCTTATAACGGTTATTATACTGTTATTTGGAAATAAATTTATTTTTTTAATAAATATAATTTTTATCATGTTGACGTTCATTTCGTAATAAAATTGCTATAGTAAAAAATAATCACGAGGACACTACTACTGATTTGATCATACTTGAAACTACGTCAATCTGAAAGAAAAGCATAAAAAAATATTCTGTAGATAAGTAAACAAATGACAGTAAACGATCTGCGACTCATTTCATAAACGTACAATAGAACGTATCATAAGTTTGTAGAGTTACCGTAACGGAAACATTTCTAAAATCCAAATTCTACGTGATTATTTTTCAATCTATACCAGCATCAACAATCTTAAAAAATGGTTAGTAAAATTTTTCCCTTTATACTTTAAAATCTTCCAAAGTTATGCAATGTCGAAGTGAATAGCAGAGAATGTATACATTTCAAAATAGAAATGCAAATTAACCTACAACTGTACAAATCCACTAGAAAAATAATTAGCCATGAATATTGTGGGTCAAGTCTAAAATATTGCGTTTGTTTACACACAGAATCAGACGATCTGCTATGCGTATGGAGGCTGCCCAAATATCGTCTACTGTACACAGGAAAAACCTTGTCCACCGAAACCGAAGTGTCCTCCAGTCTCGCTACGCAACGTGCTCGTCGTTCAAGACGTTAAATATGGACCGGATTTCGTACCTTGCTGTATCAAAAAATACGGTTATCCTTGCGGTGCTCACGAAAAATGCCAAAGATAAATTCTATCAAGCGAAAAAAAAAAATTTTACATGCGCGAAATTTTAAAAAGTGAAAATACATGAGTTAAAATACAGTACTTCATAAATTTATGCGTATAATTACAGTTTTGATTATACAAATGAACGATTATACTTCGCTTACGCAACGCTAACGGATACAATAAATTGTTTTTCTTACTTTCATCCGTATCTTGAAATTAAATCAAGTATTACATCAGCCAATAATGTGAATTTCATTTTTTAAATGTATTCTTTGTACTCTGGTGCATTATTAGATTTTTGCTACTAATGTAAAGAAGTAAGAACAATACCTTGCATTATAGAAGCATTTATTTTGCATTTGTCAAGAACTGCTCCAAAGATATAAAGAAACGTGTTCAAAGAAATAACATGCCTTTCTACAAAAGTCCTAATTAATTTTGTGACAACTATTTATTCAATACTGTCATTTATAATAATTCATGCATAGTTAATCCAAGAACTGCTTTAAGAGTCTTTGAGAACAAAAATCATGATTATCGTTTGAAATTACAATGTGTTAGAACTCCACCAGTATATTATACCTTCAATTTTATCGTTTTACCAGCTATTAAGCTGCAAAAACATACATGTGAACCATAAGTTTAATAAACAATCTAATAATTACTTTCAGATCATCGCAATCTCAGAGACAAGCTTGCACTCGTAAAAATCGTGTAAACGAACAGTATTGTAAGAACTTTATGAAATTGCCGATCCATTTATAAAAAGGAAAAGCAAATCAAGTTATACTCTTTTATCGTTTACTTCTTGATTATCGTATCTCGAATAATAAAACACGCAGCATAAAGCACGTATACACAACAAGGTATATATAACATACAGCTCACTGTCAAGGCCTTTCTCGTCTAGGTCGCGACAATAAGGCTAAAAAGAGGAAACCGGCTGAGTATTGCGTGAACGCACGTATGGGCGTGTATATAGCTTGAGAGGAAGCGAAAACGCACGCCAATGCGATAAAGTTATATTATAGCGACGCTGTCGTTCGCGCTGCACTATCTCAAAAATCGTCTAGAGTATCCGATTTTCTCGGAAACGCGAAACGTTCTTTCCTCTCTCGGTCGGCTCTATGCCATCCTCGACCGTCCAAAATAACGCACGTGCGTGTGCGAAGTTTGACTCTTCCGATCTTGCAGATATATTATAGGTATCTTGCTGTTTTCAGATCCGACGATAAGCAATGGTCTCTGAGCTCTTTTGCCAAATCCACAAAAACGCCAAATTCTCTGGCTGCTGCTGCTGCTTCTTCTGAATTGGATACTACTTTGACTCTTTTTTTTTTTGTATTTTTACCGTCACGTTGAGCATCTACTGTTGCATTAACTAAATTGAAAGTTCAGCATGTGTTTCCAGACAGATTGTTGTTTAAAAAAATGTCTGTGTAAAATATACACAATTTTCTCTTCAAAACAGCAAAAAAAAATAATGTTCTTATAAATATTTCAACTCATCTCTATCACAAGAAAGAACATTCCCCTCCATTCTTCTCACATTTAAATAGTACTCTGACCCGAAATAAGACCTTGCGATTTCCGGCAGTATAGAAATAGAACGTGTTTTATGCATAGTAAACCACTTTTTTTTTCTATTCGTCAAAAATAAGAATAATAATTCCTAGACTCTCTCTTCTAGCCTATAGTATATATTATTCCTATATAAAATACGGTTCATTTGCAAGAGAATCCGATAAAAGTGGGTCTTGAATTTCGCGCGCATTCATGGACCAACACAGCAACTCGTTCAGCGCCAGTTATAGTAGCACGTAAAAACAAAAGGACCAACACACATGCGTTACAGTAAAAAAAAAGCCTTTGATTCATCTCATATTATACCCACGACACACAACTTGTTCCTCTTCCTCCTCTCGTAAATAGAATCCTTCATGAATCAGTGCCCTACTAGAGTTCCTTACTCCTTAGTCACGCTATATGTTATAATATTATAAAAAGGGGCGCGCGAGCAAGGATATACATACATATATGTATAAAACCCCAGCGACGGTTCTCCCGAAGGTTTACACGTGCTCCCTTTCAAAGGAAAAAAAATAGCCGAAAAAAGACGTTACATACAAAGCCGGATAAAAGCCTCCGGATCTCGAGCGGTCGCGCACGCGCGTGCGTGCATTCATTTCTCTTTGTTTTGCAGAGAGAGAGAGAGAGAGAGAGAGCTGAAGAAGGCGCCGCTATTATAGATAAAGGTGCCGCACGGCAGGGGTCGCAGGTAAGAATGAGAGCCGATTATAGCGTGGACCTTCTTGGAAAATTAGCGCGATAGAGAGAGAGTGAGAGTGCGGCGCGAAAGGATCGCGCGCGCGAGCGCATTCCGAGCTGCTGCAGGATGTGTATTCGTATGTGTGTGTGTGCGTGTGTGTGTGTGTGTGTGTGTGTGTGTGTGTGTGTGTACAGGTGGTGAGACACCCACTGCGATCGCTTCTTGCTTCCCAGAAAAATCGTGCGCCACCGGAACTTTATTTCTTGAATGCCTGCAGCAGCCGCGGCAGTCTGAGGTATATGCCCATTCACGTTACATTGACCTTGGATTCTTTCGGGGTATTGTTTTTTCTTACGGTTTAAAAGTTGATTCGATGATTTTACGAACGGAAATTAATTTCAGATTTGTTTTAATAAGTATAGGTATATAGCGAGAGTGTAAATTTTAAAGCCATTACAATAATGATATAATTATACTCTTTCAACGCCAACTATATTATCTTCATTAATAAACAAAAAAGAAAATTATTTAAAATTTCTTACGCATGTATATGAGACATCGTCAATTTGCAAAGGATTTATTTTTTAATCCCTCATTCGTCAATACTTGGTATAACATATATAATACCGTAACGAATAACTTTCGTTTTTAACGCGGGACGAAGAGATGAAGAAGCAAACACTTTTCTTCTTTCACTCTCATTCTCACAAAATGTATCATCGTTCCCTTCCGTTGATTCTGGTTATAAGCCAAGTTGTACGTATTATATGTACAAAACAACTTTGGGAAGCCGGGTATTATACGAGATCATCGTGGGCGACTCCACGTGTGAATAGGTTAAGGGACCGTTATAAATTTTCCGGGAATCGTCGATCTACGCAAGAGAAACGACATCGTATGTTATCCTCACGTATCGCGCAGTAATATGTGGCGAGACCATTTCGATGGTGGGGATACACACGCAGGTATAGGCGAGAATATTTCCTGTCTCAAGGTCACTTCTTAGAACCTCGACCTTTCCGATTTTTTTTTTCACCAACCACACGTGCTCTTGAAATTCCTCAACTTCAACGCCGTATAGTTCATAGATCGGAGAACAATTAATCATATATACACTTTTACGAGTCCAGATGTTTTTCATTCAGTTCCGTGATTCTTGTGTCAATGCTGTGGACTAACAACTATTATGATTTTTATACTTATGGGTTTTTCAACGTCTGTGGTTATTATAATAATCAAATTTATTAGAGGTGTATGCAGTTCGTATTGTTACTATATGTATATTTCTATACGTTACAGGTATGTCCAAACTTTAAATTTAATTTCAACAAGTATCCTTGACGTTACCTCAGTGACTACGTAATTGAGTTAGAAATCATGATTGCATTTCACAATTTTGAAACTCGATTAACATAAAAACTTAGTTAGGAATTCATCAATCAGTATTCCAGAAGCTCAAATACTTAATGAATAATAACTTTTTGGAAAACTTTTCAATGACATTCGGTCGTTGACATTTGAAATGTTTGCAATAGTTGCTACATAAACGTCTATTTCAAGTATAATCAAACGTTTACATGGACAGTAAATTTAATTATAAATGCAGAATTGTTTAAAATAAGTGTAACAAAAATTATGAATACATCTTAAAAAGCTTAATAATAAAAATATTCCCACCATCCATATATGAATAATTTCAAACGTCTCTGTTCGAAAGGTCTCGAAAGAAGAAAAGACCTAACGGAAAAATATTTCGGGAAACTGCTCAATGGCAGAGGTCATCGACATCGAAGAAAAGTCACGGGAAGCCCATATTTCTTGA
>UCQR01074114.1:1857-12005 GCA_900474235.1 Cecidostiba semifascia
GCTCACCTATCATTGTTTGCTCAAAAAAGAGCCGCGATTCTTGACTAGAATTATTTTTTGAAATTTTCTGTTGCAATAAATCAACTAGCAACTTCCACTCGGTTTCTTTGGTATACATATCCTGCAACAAAAGATGTCAGTAAGTCAAGAATAACGACACTCGAAATATAGAAGGCTCTTCTAAAATTCATAAATCTATTAAACTGGATTAGTACCTTCGCATATTGCAAAACCGCTTGCGGACACTTATCCATCAGCATCTGCGTAACGGTCTCGGTATTACGATTGCACAGAGTACGAAAAGCCAAGCTACCGTCCACCTCTTCCGTGTCTAAAAACTGCTCGACCTCTTGGAGGCACTCAGCCGGAAGAAAATCACTCGCCATGAGTGATTGCAACTTGAGAACCTCAATGCGTACGGCCTTGTCGTTCTCCGCATTGTTTAGTCGCGAAAACTCATCCAAGTCTACAGCGTTCATGATTCTGTGGAAGTCCTTGGAGCAGGGCGGCATCTTATCCAGATACTTGGGCCTCTGGCTCTCAAATAGATAAGCATCCTCATCGTGCCATTCACCGCTTGTCAGACTTTCATCCTGCTTGTAGATCTTGGACTGCATAAGCTTGCCCAGATATGATCGCACGAGGATTTTGAAAGCTTCGACCAGGGCGAAATCGTAGCTCATATCGCTTTTGTCCTGATGCTTAGAGAAATAGCTGTGTAGATAGGTCTCGAGGAACTGTTGAAGAGCCGCTGCTGCGTCGTGGCCGTCTCGACCGACTCTCGAAGGCAGATACTCCAAGAAAACCTTCATCACAGATACAGTAAAAATATTATTTTGTACATAATTTAGTATTTGCATTAATCTAGGAACTGAAACTTACCTGCATAACTTGATGCAGTGTGAGCACCTCATCGTCAACGAGCTCAGTCAAAATTCTTGCAAAGACCGCGCTCTTACGACAGATGAGCGTAGCCGCAAAATCCGAAAAAGAAAGAATTGCTCTGTTCCTGGAGTCGAAATCCTCCTCGTCGAACAGCAAATGGGGATACTCCACGACGGTCCTCAGCAAGAACCTATCCGACACGGGTTCCAGAGCAGTCTCCGCTTGGAGCTGTCTTTCTGCCTGAATGTACAGTAAGGTGAGAGCAAGCTGTCCGCAATCATCCTCAGCCTGGTTCATTAGAAGCTTGATGAGCTTTTCGGTGGCGTACTCGCGCAGCACGACACTACTGAGAACAAGTTTGAGCAGCTCCTCGCGACTTTCGCCGCTGATGATTTCGACGATGTCCTGGCCCTGAAATAGAGCATCCGCCTCGGGACCGCTTCTCACGTTCAGCAGCACGTCCGTTACGTAACTCACCAAGCCTGGCGCGTTAAGCGTCGACTTGCGCGCAAGGACCTCGCTGGGCTTGAGTCCGGACATTTTGTAGTAGGGTATGCAAAGCCGACGTTCCAACTCGCTGTCGGATCTGATAAAGTAGTCGGCGAGAAGGGCACAGGATTGATCGTAGAGACTCTCGAGCTTCTGGTCGCCTGTCTGCTCGTTGTCGTTGCCGTGTAGGTCAGCTATGTCCTTCGCCAGGCGCAGCATCGTGTGCGCTTCTTCCAGCAGGTGTCGGTAGGTCGATGGACTCGTGGTTCTGCGATAGTGTAGAAAAATATTAATTAACAGGATTGAGATGAAAATTAATTCTTACTTTTCATAGGTGTGAGCAATCTTACCTGTGATTTTTTGCAGCATTCACTATATCGTAATAGACATTCTCTGGACGAGGTAATCTCAATGAGTAGAGTGTCCAAGTGTTTTCAGCTTTAGACAAAAGTACAATACTGTTGTCCGAATTGAGCAATTTCTGTACACTCAAAAATGGCCTGAGTCCTATTAGACAAACAGGTTCAGAAACATCAGGGCAGATAGCTTTCAGATTTTGCAGTTGAGACGTGGTTTTAGCAACGTAGTGAGGCAAACGCAGAGTGTAAGACTCCAATCCAGCCTCTGTCAAGGCATGCAACACAGTGTACTCCAGTGCAACGTGGATAACTGGAGCAGTGAATGGATAAGTGGTGAGACACGTGGGATTGTTGTTGTCATTGCTTTCTACATTGAAGTGATATATGTAACCCTCCTGAGTAGTGCAAATCAAGCAGGTGACTCCGTTAAGATGTTTGTATCTCTCAGACCTGAGTATGGATTTCTTTAACCCATTGTTGTTGTGGTTTGTTTTCAAATACAGTGGTTTCAGCACAAAACTAGTAAAGAACTCGGTACTTCCATCTGCTTGCGGAAAGTCATTGGCTCTGGCAATTTTCAGTCGCAGAATATTCTTTACCACATAGTTCTCAGACCAGCCACTGTCTGGTGAAGATGTCTTGATGTACACTTCTGTGTCCGCAGAGTTTAGTACAAAAGGGTTGAGTGTATGTCCTGGTCCAGCCCTCTCCAAAGAAATGGAAGGTAGATTGATGGAGAATGGCTGGCAATTGTGATCAATGACACCCTCGTTAGCCAGAGACTCCAATCCTAATTTCTCATCATTACCCAAGCGATCCCAGTCTATGCAAGCACTCTTTTTGTTCTTCTTAAACGAGAAATTAAGGAAACTACGAGGATTGGAGTTCTTGTCCACATTGCTCTTCTTGTTAGAATTATTCTTCTGTTTGGTGAGGTTTAGCTCGTTGCTCGCCTGAGTGCTAATGGAGTTATCAATGGTATCCAAACTACAAAAGTCGGTAGATATCGTGGTCTTATCATTAGAGGACGATGTTGTGGAAGTTAGAGAGCTCAGGTGATCAATGTCGTCATACAATGGATTGGTCAGGCGAAATACCACAAACTTAGAGGAGTCCATCACAGACACAAAGTCTTCTACAATGTCCAACCTTGTGGGGGAGAAGTGCAGCCCCAGCGACCAGGGCCTGGCTTCGAAATCAATAAACTTCAGCTTGGAGGGATTCTGCGTCTCGATTTTGAACTCGTGCAAGATCAGTGTGTTCCCTGCAGCGACAAGCAGGTTCCCCGTAGTCTGACAGCAGGCTATAGCAGTGGGTTTGGAGTTGAGGGGCAGCTCTATCATCTCGAGGCTGTTCTGGGGTCGATTGAGGCTGGGCGTGACGCGACCGGCTATCCTGGCGCGCATGGGTTGTCGTTCCTGGCTCGCCCAGTTCACGTAGACGCGCACGAAGCTGGAGTCGCGCGACAGCTTGGTCTCGAGGGTGGCCACGTAGTTGCCCTTGGCGCAGTGCAAGATCTGCGAGACAAGATCGACGCTCGGGAAGCCGGCGACGAGAGCTAGCTCCGGGGAGGAGAGCTCGCGCACTTCCACACAATGACTGGGCAGGGCAAGCAGGAGGTGCTCGCTGCCGTCGGGGCAGCTCGCGATGCAGCTCGCGGTCGGCTCCTCGGTCTGCGAGACATTTTGCTCGAGGAAGTTGTGCACCGGGATCACCCGCACCATTATGTCAGCGACGTTTATTTTGCACACTCTAGAGATTTATACACTCTCAGCTCCGACGAGGTTAAGTCGCGACGCTGTCCTCCGCGGACCGCGGAGATGACTCGATTAGCCAGACCATAGCCACCGCCTCGTCGACGGCACGGCACAGCTCTTCTCTGCTGTAACCGGACGTATACACTTATTTAATTAGTTCGCCACTTGTCAGCAGGAAAGCTGCCAAGTAAGTATAATCTAGGTACACTTGTTCGCTGCTGTTTTGTTTGATACACTATTACACTGACGTCTCTGTGTTTTTGACACTTGCAGGCTCTACCTATAAGCATTAGCGGATTCGTCTGCTAAGTGGCCTGAGCCTATAACCTTCGCGGATCAGAGGGCGGCGCTCTATAGACGTATAATATATCTTTGTACATAAGTGACTTTTTTGCGCTGATGGTCGTAGAATAAATAAATAGGTAACAATAGAGGTGGACGCATGCGCTTATCGTACGGCGCACGTTATTACTTTTAAAATGTATGCAAGGGAGATGGTAACGGGAGATATTGCGGCGCGGTGACTGTAATTCATATGAATATAAGCTACTATGTACCGCGTATATATAATAATGTAAGTTGTCGGTGGATCGATGCGTATGTATATGTATACAGTGTACATACATATACGTAATACGTGCGTGCGGAGAGATGCAAAACAAGGAATGAAATTTAATGCCCCTAAGCTCGGGTTACTACTTGCCGCCGGTGGTTCTAGGCCTTCGCGTGTCTGTTTTGTTGCGGTTTTGAAAAAATGCGTGAATGCGTAAAAAACGATATGAATCTGTTGCCATTGTCGTGTGTAAAATACAAAAAAGTAGAACCTTTTTTATCTTTTTAAAGTACTAAATCTATGATATACATATAAGTACGGGATTTTTCATCGCATCGATTACCAACGCGCGCCTACATGAATTTAATAATAGCATCACACATATAAATACTATACGCACTTACTATCCATTCGCCTATGCGCTTTTTTTCATCGCAGCGCGAATCACGCGGTTTCAGAATCTGCAATCGCGCGCCGGAGAATTTCAAAAACGCGTTCCATTGCCACACACCACTCCAGTCTAGGCTTATATTGCGTGCGCATTTATCGAGCATTTACACCGTAAATCGCTCGTTTCAAGAGCGACTGCTTAGATTATTTTTAACGATCGTATTATCGCTCAATATACAACGGTGCTGATTCATCTGTATAGTTTTACGTTATTACTTGAAAAATGAGAAAAAGAGGAAAATGTATAAGTGCAAGAACTGAAGTTTTATCATCGATAAATGCGTGTATAATCTTTCCGGGTGACAATAAGGAAAACCATACCGTCACCGGCTTTTTTTATAGCCGCGACTGCATACTTTATAATATGTCGCCTCGTTCAATTAATTGCCTATTCAATCGACGTGCTATCTACACTCGAAACGGGGAAAACTGGCAGAGGGGAATGTCGAAATTCGAGAAACCCGCGGCGAGCCTTCATTTACCTTTCACTTCTCTATCCGCAAACACACGACTATATCTTTCTTTCATCTAGGAAGAGAAGAAGAAAAAAAGTGTTACGCGTGATCATTCTTCGAGCCAAGAAAAGTCGTAAAAGTTGCTTCGTTGTATTATACATACATACGTACGTACACACACACACGCACGCGGGCTCGGCGAAGTCAAGGAGCGTTTTATTTTATATGATCGTAATTTAATAGAGTGCCGATCGATATACCTTTATAGCGCAAACACCTCTGGCACAATGTATATGACGAAATCTAAAAAAAAAATATACACTTTCGGAAGCCAAAATTTGAACAAATTTTTTTATGTCTTCGGTTTTCGGACCTTTTTATCTTGTTTTATATTATGCCTAGCAAAAATGACTTAATACAAAAGATAAAAAAGGTGTCGGCAAGCCGAAGATTAAACAAAATCTTTCCAATATTCTGGGACCTACGAAAGTGCATTTTTTTTAGATTTCGTCATATATCTACGAGCATTTATTACGGCTCCTCGAATCACTCGTTATTAGTATATAATGTATGCATACGTATACTGTATTGCTCGACGCGCAATAATAACTGTATATTTCAATACGCGTCTGGGCGACAATACCGTACGAACGAGCGGCGAGCAGTAATCAGAATCGAATGAAACACTACACACCGAACAAAAATTCATCCAGATCACTAATATTATTTCAATCGTGTTAAAAGGGGGTTAAAATCAGGAGAAACAAACCGGTATTGATGCAAAAGGCGTGCAACGTATATGTATACATATATATACACATATATAGGCGCCGGTGTCGCATATGCCGCTCCTTTTCAAGCGATGGACACCTCTGACCATGCATCCTGTTCACTTATGTGATTAATCGACAATCGATAAATGGTTTCCTATCTACCTGCTTCTTTCGACAAACTAAAAATGCGTTTTATGGCCTGCTTTTCTCTGTATTATATTTTTTACTCCTTTATTGCGGAGCGGCCCGTTCAATCTAGAAGAGATTATTACGCAAACATCAACAAGGTCTCCCTGCTTGTTACAGTAATTTCTTGACTTGGAAACACGATCGCCGTTCAAATAAAAAAAAAATACACGTTGCTACCTTTTCATTAGTATGTATATAGAAGTTGGGCAAAAGTGTATATAATATTAACGTAGTGTGGCGGTACGAGAATCGCCGTTGAAGATTTTTGTCGAGCGCTGCATTATTTTTAATTGAGAGGTACGAGTGTATGATTAATGATCGCTACGCGCTCGTACTCGTAAATGTACACGTTCACAGTTGAGAGGCATTATATGCTGTCGGTAGATTATGTGACACAACGCGTAATGGAAGAAGAGAAAAATCGTAGACATGCGAAAGCTAATATACAGTGCGCGCGGTATATGAAGTGACTGACACATGTTTCAATATTTCAGTGACTTTAATACTTATTGCAATTTCCTTTAATTGGAGAGATTGTTAGCTATTTTTAGTTTCCTTATATGTTGTCATTAAAATATTATAACAGATTTTTGAATGTGATGAAAAAACCATTTATATTTAGTATTATATACACAACTATACTTATGTGCAAAATATGTTTTTATGACTCTCACGCGAGTCGTGACGTTATATTGATTATAATATGCATTTTCTTTATTTATAACCCGCGCCGTCTGGTCGCAGTTATTTATCATTCCAAAACAATGCTAATCTCTGATAACGCTACATAGGTGTGTCGTATTATCGGAAGCAAAACATCCGGGTTGTGAATTCGATAAAACCCTGGGAGGTGCAAGATATACTAATATATATATAATAATAAATATCGCTCCTGTATTGTGTCCATCTATTATACATATAAACCAATTATTATAAGTATTCTCCGCATCAATATATGTATACATATAATATTATCCCCTGCGCATTCGAATTTACAGCGATCCTCTTAAAAATTCTCACTCGTTTCTAAAAATACACTTCCATTTATCATTCATTGCACAGCAGGAAGTCGTAACAAAAAGAGCTATGACACCCGTTACCAGTAGAGCCTATACCTCCGAAAAAACTACTTACATTCTCGAGTAAAAAAAAAGCCGCAGTGGAGAAGCCGCAGAAGCGGCGGCGCGGCAACCGGCCCCTTCGTACCGCAACATCATACCGTCCCGCGGTGGTGCAGCAATACGGCACGCGACTCGCACGCACGCGCTATACTCTATTCTATATATGTACATAATATAGTTATATAGCCTCCCGTTTGGCTGTGATGTCTATACGCATATATTTATATAGGTATACATGTAATACGTATAAACGACTATAGCTTCTCTACGGAAAGTGTGTCAGCACTGACAGGCAGCGTCCAGACGTAAAAATTATAAAATCGCAAAAGCGCCTAATATAAGACTATACTGTCTGTTGTGTATTTGTGTTACATTTGTGAGAGAAAAAAAGCGAACTTACGCCCCTAACCGTCGCAGCAGCACATACCTAGCCTATACTTACGCGGCGACGGCGACAGTTGTGTGCCGTGTGGGTGAGCGTGTGTGCGAGAGGTGTCCTGCATCAGCGAAGAAGATCCGAGGTATAGTGAGCGAGAATCAAGCCGAGCGCGTACATGTGCGGAGCCACGCAACCGTCGTCAGTTATCTCCTCCAGGAGGCACCGCTACCTCATCATCACGTCGCTATAGGCTGTGCGTGTGTCTCATTCTACTTGTCGACGCCGCCGAAACGGTAAAGGATGGAGATCGCACGAAACATCTCGCGGACCTTCTGGTCGCCGAAAATCTGGCTGCCGCCCAACATCAGCTGGGCCGACATCGAGCCCACCCCCGAGAACAAGTTCGCCGACTACCGGCACTTGTTGTATCCGCTGCCGATGGCCTTGGTGCTCCTCGTCATACGATACGCCCTCGAGAGGTATGTCGTCGGCTTATCGCCATCTCTCTCTCTCTCTCTCTCTTTCTCTCTCTGTCTCGCGCGCCCATTCATTTTTCGGAACGTTTACTTCTACCATAGCCTATAATAACGTTTCTCAGACGTTCTCGACTGATGCGCAAAAGATGCGCTATAGAGACGAGATACAACTACACTGATAAGCCAGTAGAGCCGTGTGGGAGTATAATAAAATCTTTGGAGGTTAGGTTGCGGCTTATGAATAAAAAAAAACACGCGCGAAAGGGTCCTTAAAAGGAGCCGCGCTGCAGCTCATAAGTACAGCCCGCTTCTGATTTACGCTCGCTCTCTTCGCCCCCTTTCATTTTTCATTTCGGAGCAGAGCCTATAGATGCGGGTGTCTGATGCTTATTCACCGCGACCGTGAGACTTTCCCAGAGCTTGGATGTGCTTTTTTTTTACCATGTCCCGCAGTGCGGCTTTTTCGCGTCGGCGTCGCGTGCAATTTATTTTATTTTCCGGATAAGCAAAGACGAAGCTCCGGGGCCTTCGAGTGACTCATACCTGGCATCGTTTTATCGGGCTCTATCGAAAAAAGTCTATGATTTGCTAGTTTAGAATCGATTCGATTTTTATTGTTTTTGCAATTGGGTCGATGTTTTTTTTAGTTTTTTCCGGCGTCTGTACGTATTACTCCGCAGACTTTTATACTTATCTCGCGAACGCTTTATCTTTGAGATGTCCCAAAATGTTTTCTCTCTTGTTCTCCAATTAGCCGTTCATGTATATTAATTGTCCCATTGTAATGTAATTAAAGCAAACAGCAGCGTTGTATTTTATTTTTATCTGAGTTTTATTGAATGCAAAAGGGAGGTGTATTTACTTTTGATGTTAAACTTATTTGATCGATGATTGTCTTGAAGAAGACCTCTTGACCTTTCAGCTGATGATTAACAGTTATCTTTTGAATAAAGTATAATGATAGCAGAGGATGATTCAAAATAAATTTTAGTATTTTCACTGCTGTGTAATGCATATATAATATGTGTCATAAATTATTGCCGAAGACATTGTAGTAAAAATGATAATTAGGCAAATTAATGTTTCTTGGTACTCTATATAATATTAAAAATAGATGAAAGAATGAACTTTTCATTGAATGTTCAATGTTATTAGTTGTGTCTAATAAAAGAAAATGGCTCGTACATTGGCATGCTAAAATTAATAAGGATCTATTGAAACATCATTTTTTTATGTAAACACTGATACTGTTTAGTCTTGCAAATATGAAGAATTACCTGACTTTTATCCTATAGTATATATTAAAGACAAAGGTGAATAATTTCCATTTTTTAATATTCTGATGCACATTGTTCATAATAAATGAGTCAGTATATTATTAATAAATCTGCCAAATAAAAAAAAAGGTCATCATTACAAATTAGTATATATCAATTCTTATTATATATAAGCAATTCATTATATTTTTGTTTATTCCAGGTTCTGCTTTGCACCGTTTGGCAGAAGTTTAGGTATTAAGACATCGAGATCAAAGAAGGCAGCTCCTAATCCTATTCTGGACAAAGCCTACAATGGCAAGAAGATTAAGCAGAAGCAGGTACTTCATTAATATTTATATTGTGCAATGAGTTATGACTTGAATCAGTAAACTTTAAATATCATTGTTTTAATTATTGGGAAAATCATAATATGCTAGAAGCTTACAAAATATATGAATTACAGATAACTGCTCTTGCTAAACAATTGGACTGGAGTGAGAGACAAGTAGAACGATGGCTGAGACTGAGACGTGCTCAAGATAAACCTTCAACATTGACAAAGTTTTGTGAAAACAGCTGGCGATGTCTGTATTATACTTATTCCTTCTTCTTTGGCCTATTTATTCTGTGGGACAAACCATGGCTGTGGGACATTAACCATTGTTATTACAATTATCCTTATCACCCTTTATCAAGTGATATATGGTGGTATTATATGGTGTCAATGGCATTCTACTGGTCGCTGAGCTTTTCTCAGTACTTTGATGTCAAAAGAAAAGATTTTTGGCAAATGTTTGTACATCATATAGCGACTATTGTTCTCATGTGCTTTTCCTGGGTCGGCAATCTTACAAGGATCGGCTCTCTTGTACTTCTAGTTCACGATTGTGCCGACATTTTTCTAGAGGTACTTTTTACTTTGCAAAATTATTGAAATATCTTCACAGTTGGAAAGATCTATTTAACCTTGAGTACTTGTACATATCGTCGGTCCCTACGAAGC
>UCQR01074122.1:2354-12781 GCA_900474235.1 Cecidostiba semifascia
CTCCTCCTTCTCTCTCCCTCCGTCGACTAACGAGACAATTGTTTTTAAATTCCGATGTCTAGTTCGCGCGCGAGAAAACACGAGAGATGGAGATAGAGACAAAGGGAGGGTTACAGTCGGGGTCACGCCGCTTCTAAAAAATGAAAGAAAAAGACAGGGTAGGAGTCGCTGTGTTGCGTCGTAGCCTCGGGGGCCAGTGCAGTGGTTATCGTTATCCTACTAGGGGGATAAGGTGCAATTAACCGAGGACTTATTTTCTCCTTTGTTTTTCTTCTTGCAGATGGACTCGCGAAGAACGATCAGATCCGTCGCCTCGGGATGCCTGCTGCTGGCCCTGATCACCGGAACCCTCGCCGGACCTGGTAAGTCAGCTTTATATTACACTCTGTTTCGATCAATCGTCAATAAAAACCGTAATACTGTATTGTATGTAAATCCAAGCAATGAAATTCAACTTACATGTCCGCGAGCATAACTGAAAAGCCGTATACGTATAGAAAAGAAAAAAGAAAAGCGAGTTGCGAAATTACATGACTGTATAATATACGGACGCTTCAGATTTTGCATAATAAAGACGCGGTCTGCTATTTCCAATAAGTGCGGCCAAAAGTACCGAGAATCAATTTCCCTATTACCGCTAGCTCGGCCTAGCTTCGTGAATGTTAAATCAGTCGGGTTTTGCTACAAGCTTCCGCAACATCAACCACTCCCTTAAAATCCCTTGTTCGTCGTCTTGAGAGAGAAAAAAACAAGAGCTGAGAGTATTATTTACGACAGGCCATGTTTCAGCGCGGACGGCGTTCGAGAAGCTGACGGACTTTGACTACCGCGGCACCACGTACTACAGCGTGCGCAACCTGTCGCTGTACGAGTGTCAGGGCTGGTGCCGCGAGGAACCCGAGTGTCAGGCGGCGGCTTTCAGCTTCGTGGTCAATCCATTGGCGCCGATGCAGGACACCCTCTGCCAGCTGCAGAACGAGACTGCCGCGACCAACCCGTCATCCACGCCGCAGCGGGCCGTCAACATGTACTACATGACCAAGCTGCAGATCAGATCAGGTGCGTTCACTACAATATAGAGTCTGAGCTGTTTATGGCGAGCTGTATCGCGATGCAGGGGATCACTCGATTGATTAAATGCCTCTCTCCCTCTCTCTCTCTCTCTCTCTCTCTCTCTATTATCGTACCGGCGGGATCAGCTACTCTCCACAAAGACGTAACTTTCAATTAAGCGGCAGCTGGTACTAGGATTGTAGGATTGTATATTGTATGGAGAGTAGCAACTGTGCACACAACCATCGCGAATTTGAATTTCACGTCGAGAGATCAATCTACCGTCTACCGGTCCCTACAGCTTAGCTCTCTCTTTTCCTCTTTTCCTCTTGCCCGCGCGGCGCATAATTCTTCTGAAAGGAGCGTAGTGGCAAAAAAATTTACGACCCCAACAAAAGGAACGTACAAATGGACACCGGTCCCTCCCCCGCCACCTTCCTCGTGCTGTGTGTGTCCCAGCGTGGCGTTTAGCTCTCTCGGGGGGTGCCATAAACATAAAGCGCATAGTAAGTTCCGAGCAAACGAGAGAGAGAGAGAGAGAGAGAGAGAGAGAGGGAGAAGCGTTGGCGGCGTTTCGTCTCTCAATAGAAATGAGGTATACGAGAGGGAGAGAAAGAGAGCCTGGTGCCATGTTCGCTCGGTTTTACAGGCGACGGAATACAAAGACCTACGGCTGGTACCGCTGGCGCGAAAATCTTAGCCTTGGAGACCGCCGCCGGCAGTATACACGGTATACGACGGCGCATAAACACAGCTAGAGACCAGCAGAGCTCTTCTCTCAGGTATACCTGTGAGGCTTGTGAATAAGCTCGGTGAGGCCCCTCCGCCGCGCGCAGCCGAGGTGTCGAAAAGATCGAGTGCGTGAAAGGAGCCCCTAATATTGCTTTAACAAGCCTGCTGGTGCGAGCACGGCGACACTCCTACTACCTGCGAGAGAGGGAGAGCGCCCCTACGGATTTTTCGCGCTCGCAGGTACACGCCATTGGGCCATCGGGGGAGGAGAGCTTTCTCGCAGCACGGGGGGTCTACCGCGCCACCATCCTTCTCGGACTCTCCCTCTCGAACCGATCCTCCGTCTATACGGGGATGACACTCGATATATGCATCAGAGGGAGAGGGATTCCGAGAAGCAAGCGGGCCTTTGACGCTGTGTGCCTTTTGATTCGCATATACCTATACACACGCGGGGGTTGTTCGAGATCCAGCACTGGATTATTGACGATATTTAGGGCTCGTATTTTCCGCCTGAGTAAAGTTGTTATCGTTGTATTGAGTTAAGTCTAAAAACAAGCGCGTCGAACGATATAGGGCCTAAGCACACACAGGAAAAAACAAGAGAATCACGAGGGCCGCTGCATCCTGTTCTCAAAAGCACGTTTACCGGGAAACACAGATCCGCTCCGATAATTTGGAAAATATTTTCGACTCTGTGTGTACAGGTGCAGCGGCGCATTATATCTGATTCACACGCCGAGAGTGAGAGAGAGAGAGAGAGAGAGAGAGAGAGACACACCTTCGCTCTCGGCTATATAGATATACCCTCCATAAAAGGATTATTGCGCGCCTAGTCTTTACCTGCTCTTCTCCGAGAGACTTGTCGAAGAGAAAGAGATGCGCCTCTCTCTCTCTCTCTCTTTCTCAAGTCTTGGTAATCCGAGGGACCTAACTCTTAGCCCTGAATGGCCCAAGACTCGTCGGGGGGTATATTATAGTATACTTTGTCCTGCACACAGTCCTAGGAACGTCTCGTCCGAGAAGAGATCTGCTTGCGGATTTCCGATGATCCGTCCTAGCGCCATAGAGACAATATAGTAAAAATATAGTAGTATATACTTCGTCGGCCTGATTGCAACGTACAGTACGGTAGTTTTCCTCGTAAATTGCATCGGCGATTCCAGGAATGACGCTATAGTATATGCTTTATAAATACTATCGCGACAGCAGCTCCGAAATTAGATAAATTATTAGTGCTCTATACACAACGCGCCAGCTGCCGTACACACACTGCGCGCCGGCCGCATACAAGTAGGCCAAAGAAAGAATAGCGCATAGCGGTTGTAGATTCCGAGAATCTCGCGATAATGCAAGCAGGGGGATGGCATAAATGTGGGTGACTCGTTGCGGTTGCAGTAGACGACTAACTTTTGGATTGTCGTCGTTTGCCCCGAAGACAATGCCACACGACTAGAAGCCGGTATTAACGACACGTATAGCGATATAGCCCCGTAAAGCTGCAGCCAGTAAGGCGCCGCCGCCGCGGCCGGCGCGAGTCTCTGGCGCCGCTCGTTCCTGAATCATGCAGGCGTTCGATCGCGGTCGCGCGCGAGGTTGCGGGGTTACAGGGGTTCTTCTCGGAATCAGCGCTCGATCGGGGCCAGAATTGCACTGCACACCTACAATGCGAGCGCGCGATCGTTAGCCACGACGACCTATCCGACTTTTCTCGAGCGCACTGTATTTGTCTTGTTCGGCCGTACGTCGCGCGATGCGTTCCGAGAAATCGAGTTATAATTATAAACGCGCACGCGCGCACACTTTCGTTGGCGCCAAAAGCCCTATTTATCGGCGCTTCTTCATCGAGCTGTGGAGCAGCAGCCGTTTGCTTTTTGTCGAGAGCTCGGAGCTTCGAGAGAGGGAAATTTTTATGCCTGGGATCAAAGTTATACACTCGAAAATAGCTTTACATTATTTATAGACATCTCACACAAATTGAGAATAAGAAAAATAATGGGCGATGTCATTTTTCAGAAAACGTCTGCCTGCGGCCATGGGCATTCGAGCGAGTGCCGAACAAGATGATCCGCGGCCTCGACGCCGCTCTTATCTACACGTCGACGAAGGAGGCCTGCCTGGCCGCGTGCCTCAACGAGCACCGCTTCACCTGCAGATCTGTCGAGTACAATTACGTGACTCTGCAGTGTCACCTCAGCGATTCCGACAGGAGAACCACGGGCCAGTTCGTGCAATTCGTCGACGCCCAGGGCGTCGATTACTTTGAGAATCTCTGCCTCAAAGGTATATAATATAAGGAAAAAAAAGAGAGAAAAGTATGCATTCCAACAACAACGATTATATCGTTCATTGGGTATTGAGGCCCCGTATCGCGTCGCGTGGATTCACCCGAGTTGCCGGGAAAATCGACTAACTGTGTATCGATGTTTTTCATCTATCCACGAGAAGTTTTATTATGCTAAACCATCGACCCTACACAGTGCACCGCCCCGACAGTCGAGCCAATAAATTTACAACCAGCTCTATAAACACCCTCATTAGCCCACGACAATGCGACCCCCCATCAGCAACTACTCGTATACTCTAATCTCTCACACGCACATCACTGCACGCAGGTAAGGAGTCTTGCAAGGCCCAGCGTTACTTCCAAGTGCCGCGCATCGGCGTCGCCGACGACAAGGTGGCCCAATACGCCGGTCTGCATTACTACGCGGACAAGGAGCTGCAGGTGCAGAACGACCCCGCTTGTCGCATTGCCTGCGAAATCGAGAACGAGTTCCTCTGCAGGTCCTACCTGTACCGGGGACCGCCGATTGGCCAGGCCTACAACTGCCACCTGTTCCATCTGGATCACTGGACCCTGCCCGACGGACCTTCGACCTACCTCAACGCCGAGAGACCGCTCATCGACAATGGCGAGCGCGTCGGCACCTATTACGAAAACTTTTGCGAGAGTGAGTGTATATATGCATAGCTCAATAACGTAGCTTATGCAGTCCCATATACCGTTAGCTGCACAAGATTGTTTTTCTTACGAAGCTGCAACGGCATCCGCGATGAGCAGTCTCTTAATTGGCCGCTGCCGACAATTACATTTCTTCCTCAAAAGCAATTATTAAATATAGAGTGAAAACAATCTCATCGCCGTTGTTGAATAATGCCCGATCAGCTCTCGTAAAGTCGTCAACTGTACAATTATACTATAAATGATCATCCACCATCGGAGTGTATCGCGGCTCTTGCGCAACGACGTGGAAACTCCTGAACGGCTTATCGTTCGTGCTCTTCTTTCGTTCGGCCGTTTTTTCTCATCTCTGTTTTTTTTTCTTTTATCGAAGCGCACGCTCTGTTTACCTTTTCTCTCTCTCTCGGCTTCTTCTCTTTTTATCGAAAGCGTGATTAAGTAATTTCAATTTTTAAACGTATGACGCGTTTTTATCGAGAGTAGAGCCCGCGGATCCTCGTCACAAAGAGCCACCACCTTTTTTTTCTATACATGTACCGGCTGTGATAGTGAAACTAGTTTTTGCCAGATCCGCGCAGCGGTTATACGTGATATGCCGCTTTGTGCGTGTATAATTGCAAAACGACAGACTCGGAGAGAGTAGTTATTTTTAAAAACCGATCTAACGACGCTTTTTTTCCCGTCGCAGAGGGCAAGATCACCGACACGCAGCCGGACCTGAACATCACGATCAATCCCAACGACTCGCGCTTCGACATCAACTGCGACAAGACTGGTACCTGCTACGACGGTAAGAGAGACGAGTTTTCTTTTTAGCTTTAATAATTTATGAGGCCGATGTGAGGCTAATAACGGTTGAAAAATGTCTGCTTCAGTTATCGTCGACTGTAAGGACACGAGGATCGCCGTACAGGTGCAGACGAACAGGCCGTTCAACGGAAGAATCTATGCTCTCGGACGCTCGGAGACGTGTAACATAGACGTCAGCAACAGCAAATTCTTCCGACTCGATCTCACGATGACCGGACAGGACTGCAACACTCAGAGCGTGGTAAGTATATCGACGAGCAATTTGTCGTCGCTTACTCGTTAATAATGCATATCTAACAACGCCAACGCCATGTAACGCCATAATCGTAATAATCTCGACGAAAGAAAGTCTGGAGCTATCTGCATGTCCTCTAAAAACTGCCTCTGATTAATCAACCGAAAAATAGCAAAATCGCTCAGCGCATTTGAAAGCTTCGCCGCATCGCATATATTATACGTAACTAAAAGCCACTGTATTATCTCTGTACTAAAAAACGTGATAAACTATGTCAACGAGAAAAGTGTAAAGCTAAAGCCGTCCGCAATATTCTCTCATCTCCAGCGTGACGGTGGTTTTCAGACTGGCACCTACTCGAACACGGTGGTGCTGCAGCACCACTCGGTCGTCATGACCAAAGCCGACAAGATCTACAAGGTCAAGTGCACCTACGACATGTCCTCGAAGAACATCACCTTCGGCATGATGCCGATCCGCGATCCGGACATGATCAGCATCACCAGCGCACCTGAGGCGCCGCCGCCAAAGATCCGTATCCTCGACAACCGCGCACAGGAGGTCGAGACCGTCAGGATCGGTGACAAGCTCACCTTCAGAATCGAAATTCCCGAAGACAGTAAGGATATTTTTGCTTTCTTAATTTTATTTCAAAAGAAAAAAACAAACAAACCGACAGTAACAAGCATCGACTGATGTTACATCGCATACTTTTCTTCTTTTTTTTTTACTTTATCGGTAGTTTACGAATGCTTTCGTTCGAGAGCGGAATACAACACGCTCCGCTGAATATTATAAAACTGTATCGGAACGTGACGATATAATCACAATATATACACTGCAAGGTCACGCTTTCAAGGATCGGTCGCTTCTTGAATAAAGCACCCAATTACGCGTTCGAGATAAATTTTCATCAGAGAGCCATCGGCAGCGTGACTGCGTGACGCAATCGCTAATCGTGTGCTCGTTCTTTTCCAGCTCCCTACGGAATCTTCGCTCGCAGCTGCGTAGCCATGGCGAAGGACGCCAAGAGCACCTTCCAGATCATCGACGACGAAGGGTAAGCGATACATAAACGACGTTTCTTCTCGTAAAATCGCAAACGAGCAAAATAATGAAAACTATAAACACTGGCGTCTTGCTGCTGCTTACAGATGTCCAGTGGACTCTTCAATCTTCCCGAGCTTTACACCCGACGGTAACGCTCTGCAGTCGTCGTATGAGGCCTTTAGGTTTACCGAGTCGTACGGTGTCATCTTCCAGTGCAACGTTAAATACTGTCTAGGACCTTGCGAGCCGGTAATTATTGCGCTCAATCGCGTAGTCGATCGATTGAAAAATTAAAGACAATCCCAAGTAATAAATGTCTTTGTCGCAGGCGGTTTGCGAGTACGGCCGTGATTCGTCCGAGTCTTGGGGCAAGAGGCGCAGAAGAAGTCTCGACAACTCGACGGAGGAGAAAGCCGAAGACATGACCTTATCTCAAGAAATCCTCGTCCTCGACTTTGGCGACGAAAAACAATCGCAGTTCTTGAAGAGTGACGCGAGTATAGACTTCAACGAGGCCGGTACGTACAACGGTACAACGAACTCGTCTCGATTGACTTTTCCTTTCATCGCGTGTAGACGCGTAAGTACGCAGGATTATATATGATGTGTTTTTTTGTTCCTTTCCCTCAGACAAAACCGTGACCATCATCGAGCCGTGTCCGACGAAGACGTCGGTGCTGGCGCTCGGCGTGACGTGCGCCCTCCTCATCCTGATCTACGTCTCGACGATCTTCTGCTACTACATGAAGAAGTGGCTGACGCCGCGGAAGATGATGCCTTGAGCGCGAGCTATTCAACCCTTTAACGAGCCGTTAGCACGGAAAGAGACTGCAGTAATTTTTAACAAAATAAAAATGAACGGGGGAAGCGGAAATTTAATCTCGTCTCTTTCCGTCTGACGATATTAGGAAATCCAGGGGTGAAAGGGAGGGATAAGCGACGAGAAGACAAGGAAAATGGAAAAGGAATATTAAAAAGACTTATTTTCTTCGAGGAGGTGCGATGATGCGCCAAATCACTCTTTGCGCTAGACTTGCATTTAATAATTATATACATGGCACGAGTAGTGGGAAAAAGAAAAGAAAAACTATAAACGGCAGCGGTGTGTTTTACGCTCGGCTCCCCCCGGCAGCGCACCGATGTTCTCTCTCTAATCATGAAATTGCGTAGGATCCCGTCCTCCGTCCATTCCACGCGCGTTTATTCGAGTATAATATTAGGACAAGTGATGGGAGAGAAAATAGATTTTAATCGGGGGATCGATCAAGGACGACAAGCTTCTATGCATTTTCATGAAAAATTAATCCGACTATCGTCGCGAGCTGTGCCTCGGGACTCGAGCGTATTAGATTAGCTTCGTGTACAAGAAAAAAGACTTTTCCTCGTTTGTATTAACCGCCTCATTATATATATATATATTTACTCGAACCCTATCCACTCTCTCCCTCTATATCTGATGTCTTCGTGTAAGACATTTTCTTTTTCCTGAAAAGTCTTCATTATCTTCGTGGCTACTTTTGATCGGGTTGCAAAAATGCGCGCACGCAGGAGCCAACGAATAAAAAAAAAGAAAATAAATATGACGGGCGACGGATGACGCTGCGGCACCAAAAACGGAAAACAAAGCATCGTCTTTTCATACACGGTCTTTTCTTTTCTTGCAAATGATTATATCGAATTCAATTTATTATTATTGTATTTTTCGTCCGTGCATTGTCCGAGCCCGTCGTTTTGTGTGCGTGTGTGTGTGTGTGTGTGTGTTTTTTTAAGATACACACACACACACACACACACACTTTCAGCTAAAGTTGCAAATCGGCGGTACACGTGTAACCTGCATCAAGACTAGCGGTACATATATAAATACATTATATTTAAAGGTTCACGCTTGACTAACGTCTCTTTAAAAAGAAAAAAGAAAACAAGAAAACATATCCAGAAAATTCGAATAAATCATGTGTCTTTTGTAAGGTAGCTCTTAAGGTATCATTATTATATACGGTAGAACATTAGTTGAGCGACAATTTTACTAAGCTAGGAATTCATTATACATAACACAATATGTCATATATCGCGAGACAGTAAATAGGTTGTAACGCATTTTTCTTCTCACTCTTTCTGTAGCGGAATGGAGCCTCGTCGTTGCCTGTATATGTGCGCAAGTTTAAAACGGCTTTTATAAAAACTCTTTCGAAATCAGCACGCGACGGCTCTCTAATGAATTTCGAACTGGACGAACGGATGGATATTTGCATGCGCGCGCGCGCGCGCACACGCACATTCTCGCCATCGCACTTCTCCGTGCAGACACTGACACGTGCACGTAAATATTATAATGATGTCAGATTTCGTTTGAGAAATTTTTTCGAGGTTCTTTCGCGCGACGGAGGAAAAATTATAGCGATGACTCTATATTATTATAATTCGCCTCTGCTCCTCCATCTTTTATATACACATCTCCCTGCGTCTCCCGGTTCTTATTCTGCTTCAGTCTTCTTCTTCTTCTTCTTCTTTTTTTTTATCGTAACTTTTATACATATACAATTATACATACATATACACCAAGCATATAGGCGTGTATACGAGCTTTGTGACGCGCAGACTGGATCTTAATATACATATATATTATGATATTATGATATACAGACAGTTTTACGTAGTTTCGCGTATATAAATAATGATAATATTTTTTTTGTTCGTCGCTCGCTCAGCTCTACTTCTTTCTTGTCTACGGTAGTGTGTAAGAAATTCTTCGTCGAAATTCAGCTCACACCCGAGGAAAAGATTTTTATAATATGTGGAATAAAATTAGCGAAAGTTGTCGTAATGTATATATCGCAGCCAAGAATTCGGAAAACCCATTGTACTTTGTATACAACGACATTATACATGCATTCATGAATATCGTACATATAATAAGTGTGTGTATTGTAGCCTATTTATGTATGCGTACAACTGTTTTAATAATTAAACAAAAGAGAAATTTACTAGTTTTTGTCATTTATTTTGCATGATTCCCACAACAGTTCGACCTGACTTCTAGGAAGCAGTCGCTACACTCGTATAGTTGCGCGTGCTATATATAAAAAAGAGCTGTATTAATTGTTAAACGTATAGAAATTCAATAATTGAAAAAGGACACTACTGAAAATTTGAATTAGCAGGTTCAAAATGCATAGAGTGCGGGGTGCATTCCTCCAGTGCATTTTTTTTATCAAGTCTCAGGAGTCTGGAGTCCATAATGGAACTGACAATAAGTATCATCATAATAATATCCGAAATAAACAGAAGGCTGCAGTTTTGAGCCGGAGAGTTTAAGCGGTGGGGAAAAGGCCAGTCCAAATTACATTACTTTGTTTCGATATGAAATGAAAATTCTTAATGGCATAATGGTCCAATTTTACTGCGGCTATACTTTGGAATGATAGTGTGATTATATTCAACCTCGTATATACGTGTAGAAAAAGAAAAAGAAAAATTCTATACGGAAAAATAGCGTGTATCGAGTATCATTTTTATCAGAGGTTATCGCATGGCTGCTATAAACTAAAAATGCTCGAGAACATGAGCTGTTAAATAATT
>UCQR01074144.1:9097-21690 GCA_900474235.1 Cecidostiba semifascia
CTCTCTCTCTCTCTCTCTCTCTCTCGAGTGGCGTGGAGAAATGCCGACGATTTTTTTGCTTTTTTGCATCAGCGTTGTCCCTGCTGCAGTGAATATAATATATTATACGCTTCACTCGGGTGTAAGGTGAGACAGGGAGCGAGGATGATAGCTGTACAGATGCGCTCGAACGCGAGAGTTGGGCACACTTCTCTCTCTCTCTCGGGGTGTAAAATTTTATTATATGTGCATACTGTGGCTTCTTGGCAATTATGCGCGTGCCGAGCACTATATACACTGAAATTGGTTAAAAATGCGATGGTTATGCGACGCGCGTCGTGTATATAATATATGAAACGTATGTAATTACGAAATCGACCTTTCGCTCGTTACACGTGTATATGTATATACGGCGAAAATTAATTAAAAGTATATACATACACACAGACGTTCTCGGGATACGCACCGGAGATGAAAGGAGCTTTTAATTCGTCAGAAATACGTCGTGGCAGCTTTTGAAAATTGAAATCTACATTTCAATTTTAACAGCAGCGCACAGCTAATTCTGGAGCATTAAAAATATATAAACTTCGTCGCGCGGCCAAATTCAAATATAATATTATCCTCCTCCTTATTGAAGCCCGTACATCCGGCATCTCGTTAAGAAGCAATTGGTTTTGCATATAATCAACTTGAGCGCGATTAATCTCGTTATACTGTATTTAGAACGCTATGTATATATACTGTATAAGGGTGTGAAATAGTATATAACTCACTCCGCGAGATTTTTATTTCCGAAGAATCAAGTATAGGTGTAGAGCGCGCCAAAAAAAAAACAATCACTTTAACCAATCTCGCGTAGCTTCATCCAACATCAGCGGCGAACTTTAACGGCGCCTTAATTACCCCGGTAATGAACGGAAGAACGTTTCTCACTCCCGTGCAAAAAGTGCATTAACGAAAAAGCTGCACCATCAGCTCTCTCTCTCTCTCTCTTTCTGTCTCATGTGCACGAGAACGATACGATATCCCCTCCGGGGTCTCCCACACTCGGACGTCTCTACGTATACCTGTATATATGTAACGTCTATACATGAAACAGAGCAAACTACTCCCGAACCATCAGGAGCTTATACATATATATGTATATACAGCTATATGCACCTGTGCAGTGCATGTGCAGCAACGCGACGATGCACCGCATTCGAAGGAAGAGAGAGAGAGCGGTATTTTTTTATGCTCCGGAACAACGAAAATAATGGCTCCCGGACGCGAGCAAGGAACCGTGCACCGAATTTCCGCCGCAGTTCGTACATATATCGCGAGTGTCTGTATACGGATATGACGAGGGAGATAGTGGTGTCCTCCTTTTTTTTTTGGCTCGTCTTTTTGTCCCCGCCGCGTCGAGGTTTTTTGCCTTATTCTGTCGACGTTTTATACACGAGAGTGGCTGTCACTTTAATCGTACCATATAATACTCGTCGTTCTGTCTTTTGAGGTGTCTATCGATGCGGAGTATTGGAAAATTGTTTTGATATTTTTAACCCGGCGCTGATAATTCTAAAGTCGGCATATTCTCTCGTGTTATATCCTCTTCGCTCGCGCGCATTTCTGCGTCTGCACTTTTTTTTTCTTACTTGACCTAGATTATGGCTTTTCAGCTCTTGTTATCTCGCCTCGTTGGCTCTGTTTAATTAATACACTACTGGCTTGTGTTTGGAACATTATATTTTATCGGTGTATTGATTTCAATTACGAATAATATTTTCGACTATTATGTGGAACGTTGTTGCCGGCGATCGAGGATATATTCATTTGTGTTAATTAAATTGGTGTTACACTGCCTTCGCTTCTGCTCAACGAAGTGTTGAAAAGTTTTTTTTAGCATAAATGAATCATTTTACGCGTTTCATAATGATGAAAAGCCAAAATAAATTAGGTCAAGTTATTTGTATATTCAGTGTGTAAACACACACCTGTCGAAACGCTGCAAAACAAACTCTACATATATTGATACCGATCAAAAAATCGACTCGTGTTTTATTCGATTCCAAACGCGATCGTCCGCAGCGAACTAGCTTGGTCACCGCTGCTAGAGACTCAAGTACGCTTGACCGAGCAACTAAGCGCTGAGCCATTCTAACATCATTTTCCTCGCAAGATTAATTGTCCCAAGGGGGGGAGGATCCAAAAGGGAATTTGCCGTCGTTGTCCTAAGTCCGATCGAATGTGCTGAGGGCATCGAATCGAAGCGGCGATTCTATATACCGCTTGGATAGTTTGAATTTCAGAACAACTATTGCCTCAAGCCTCTGATTCCACTATGTATAACAGAGAGCAGTTTCATCACGAAAAAAATAATGGAAATAACGAGTATTAGAAATAATTGGTCGTCTATCGAAATTGCGACATGCGAGTGCTTTTTATTATCAGATTTTCTTTCAGAGATTAGAGAAAATTCAATCACTGGGCTTCCATGATTGCAATATCGGAGTTATTGGAACCGTGTGTATATGAATATTGGTCGAATATTCGTACCTTTTGATCCTGGTTTTATTTATAATTTGAATAAATAAATCGATAAACGCAAATATATAATACAGTTTCGTAAACAGCGAAGTAAATTCAAACAACCGTGAAATAGCAATTACATTGTCAAAAAACACAATCTACATATTCACACAAAACGCCGACAGCGGCCTTCTGAAGCACAGAGCATGACGAAGTAATGAAATAAAAAAAAAAAACTTAATAACGTCCCGTAGGACACAACGAGCGCCAGAGGATAAAAGAGGACGGTATATACCAGTGGGCACAGCTCCGGGCGGTTTATCGCAAAATTCCACAGCGACTCTTATAATTGCGCGCGGAGAGCTATGCAGTGTGGCGCCTGGCCGCAGGCAACCAAACTTCCGCGATCGACTTAGCCGCGCACAGGCTTCGAGGGGCCTACACTCCACTCTCTCTCTCTCTCTCTCTCTCTCTCTCTCTCTCTCTCTCTCTCTCTCTCTCTCTCTCTCTCGCCGTCGTCGTATTACTGATTAACGGGCTAATTTCGTTCGCAAACTTTGCCCCGTGTCGAGGCTTCGCCCTTCTTTTTCTCTACGCTATATACTGTTTTATTTTGCGTCTTTTAATTGCATCGTGACTTTGTCCATTGTTTTCGCGGGATATCCAGATTGAGATTGAAAAGTTCATTTTTTTCGGATATGTGTAATTACTTTTTTTTTTTTTAATTTTATGATTTTATCGACGCTTGTTTGATCAAGAGAGTTGATATTTGACGTCTATATTTTTACCACGACCAAATAGCTGTGCGCGGTGTCGATAAGATTAGAATTATAAATATAATTTCCCATCGCGTCGAAGCGATTATAAAATTGACCAGACGTGTGAGTGTTTGATATCTGATAAGTAGCATGTCTTTAATGTCAAAAACCTCGTGAATGGAAAATTAAATTGATGCATGTCAGAAGCGTATGCGACGAACTTCAAACTCTTCTCGGTTTGAAAATTTTGTTCTAGAGGTTTACTCCACTTTTTCTGGTTCAAACTCTTCCCGATATTACACTTTTTTTTGGCTTTGTGAAGCTCAGGTTACGCAGAGATGCAAGGGAAAAAAAGTCAGGGAAATTCAAAACTTTTTTATCTTTTCACTGAAACTCGATACGATCCTGAAATCGCCCGAAAAAATGGAGGAAGAAAATATCGACTCAAACGCACAAATTTTACGGAAAATTCTGGAACGATATCAAAATTTTTTGTTCGAAATTCAAAGGAGTAATTCTATAGTATTGACATTTATTCAGAAAATTATTTAATATGACACTCTCTAGCTATACCATAGTACAAAACACAAATATTTCTCAAAAATCGATGCTTCTGATGATTCAATATATTATGAAACTAAGCTCTTTAAATTGGAGAATCAGAATCAAGTATTTTATGATTTTAAAGTCATTAAAAAGTATGTCGCGAAAAAGACCGTCAATTATAATTCTTCTCTACATATGCTACGAAAAAATATCATTTTTACATAATTATGAATCCAGTGCCAAGAGCCATTAAAATTCTGAATGAGAAGAACTTACTTTTATATGCTACAAAAATTATAATAAATGTGATATAATAATATGAATAAAATTTTCGTAATTAACAGCTATATGCGTACAATTATACGCGAAAGCATGCATTTCCTATCACTTTTGCCGTACTTTTCCTGTGTATAGGTACATGTATAAAAAGGAAGATTTTTCCCGCTGTCGACTCTAGGGTTGTTTATACATGCTACTATAAAAAAAGTAGGCGAAAGAAGAAAATGAAAATGCGTCATAAAAATTCAGTCCATTCTGTGAAAATCTGGTTATATTACTAGATTTACAATCAAGGAGCACTATATTTGCAAAAAAAGCGTGACCGCAATAATAGGCTACTTCTTCGAAGCTAGAATGACCCTACAAACACCGTAGTTATATCGAACGAAAAAATTTTAATTTTCCATCGTGAGAAAATCTTTTTCAACTTTTTCAGTAATTACAAATAAACTATCGAAGATAACTTTCTACATTGGAAGAAAGTTTTCATTGCCCTCTTTGTCTTGGTCAATAACACACTTTTTAAACTTGCTTTTCATTTCACATTTTTGCACACTCAAACTCAAGACGAAAAAATCGAAAAACAGTTCGAAGAACAACAAAACTTCTCATATATTTAGAGACACTTGCTCGCAGAAAGCAATTTGAAATTGAATAAAAAGAGCGGAAAGTATAAGAAGAAGTAACCGCGTTACTTCTCGAGACAGAAAGAGAGAGAAGACAGAGCGGCGACACGACTTACACAAGAAGGTTAATTAGCGACGCGGTTATTGGGCAACCGACTCTTCCGAGGAACCAACATCTCCGCGAGCGATTCGTAGAGCCAGCGCAGGGGCCACACCGCAGTAACTATGTTGCAAAAAAAAAAAACTCGAGTCATTACTTTTACGGTCGTTGCGCTCGATCGGCCAGACCTGACGGCGACAGGAAGACGAACCCAAATCGAGTCATTGATCGCTGCAGCAGCAGTGAGAGCGTATATATACATATATATGCGTGCTCTACTCGGGAGACTTTTATTTTTGCACGTGTGCTACTGAATAATTCCATTGATTCTGGCATTCGTACGTGGGCGTGTGAACGCTTTCGCCCAAGTTGCTCTCGTGAAAGATTCACGCGATTCTTTTTCAGGACTAGGATGAAGTAAATTTGTAGACGGGCATATAAAGACTAATATTATCGTGAAATTGAATAGTTATTCCAGACTAGAATATTTTATCGTGACAAAATTATACAATATTCTAAAGCAGTCGTTCTTTATTTTTATTTAGAATATAAATATCTTGGTGTAGATTATAAGAACCGTCTGAACCGTATACCTATACGAACTTCTGCCACAGTTATTCAAATAATACGCGCCACGAAAGCTCTTCCGGCGCGCGCACGAGTCGCAAGCGCTGCAGGAAGCTTCTGCGAGTGCGTCGATCGATATGCGAGCGTAACTACGGGAGAATATGATGCATCAACCTCACGGACACGTGAACCAATGCGCCTTGACGTCCATGTATCTCACGAATCCTCTCCCACATCAGTCGACGAGCTGCGCGATTCCTCGGCCGGTTCTCTCTCTCTCTCTCTCTCTCCCTCTATGTGCATTAAATGCGCGCTGTGCAAATTATACGCGAGCGCGACGGCATTAGCATAATTGAGAGCTGCTGCAGCCGTCAACGCCGAAACGTTCGCACAGTCACTTATGCGCCCATTGCTGTGTGTATTTCACGCGAATAGAAGGCGCAACTCTGACTCTGTCTCTCCGTTATATGTATTAGTGGCACAGGAACGTGGAACTAATTGGCGAATGCAAGAGAGGGAGATATATATAGACACTCGCGTTCAAATGCTAAATATCGTTCCTTTGAAGATGTTTTAATTGAGGCAATTGTAAATTTGAAATTTGCGGTTTAATATTTTTATGTAATGCAGTGCATATAGGGAGTAATTAAAAAAAGTTACATCAAAGCTCGTAATAATTATGTAGGTCTTGGTCTACCTAATTATAATTCTTTATCGTAGCACACTGACGCGGGCACAAAAGAAATGAAGTTTATTAGCTGTTAAGACTTTATTATTTAAGCCATTAAACTTGTAAAGGGAATTCCTTTGAGCTTAATTGAGGCTGCGGTAGAAATGACGATATATCTCTAGAGAGAAAAGTTTTGAACTCTCAAGATATAAAAAAGTAGGACATTCAAAATGCGGTCGTCATTTAAAAATAATTTAAATTTTTGTTCAAAACGCGTAACAATTAATTATTATATAGCCACACGTAAAATTCGATCGCACTAATCGTATAAATTGAACACACACTAGAGTCGCATTGGCAAGTTCCATGTTCCAAGCGCTGCAGTCAGTGGTGAGTCGTACCTATATACAAGCTGTGCCTCGTCGCCATAGTGCAAGCTCTCCTCCTCGCATTATTACCAAATGAACGACGCCAGAGACGAGCCAAGGCGGATCGACGTCGCGGTGGCGCCGAGTCTCTCTTCTCGTATTATGCTGCAGTAGCAAGTGAGTGGTGAAAAGCCATTTTCCTCTCTCTTCGCATATATTTCACGCATACCTTCTCTCTCTGTATATATATACAACATACCTTCCGTCGACGCTCTCGAGAGCAGGAAAATCGAAACGAAGCACATCGACGCGCGACTGTATATGTGTCGCAATGGCCTTGACGCAAGCGTAGCACCGCAAGCTAATGGAACGCAATGAACAAAGCTTTTGCCCCGCAAAGTGCTCTGTACCGGTCATAGGTGATCGGCGAGCTTGATTAAAACTTCATTTTCTCGCGCTAACGGCCCTGTAAATCGAACAGCGTCGCTATGTACTCGGTTGGTTGCTGCGGCATTTTGCGTATACGTTTGGTCGGCACTCACGTTGAAGAGCTTTTTCCGAGAGAGCGACCCGCTTTTCATTTCCATTTTATAATTAGATCCGAGGACTACGAGTTCGCCGAGTAGTGGTATATAGAATGAGGAGAAGGGAAGGGGAAGAAGGCGTTTTATGAGCGGCACAATGACACTGTCTACAACAATGCTTTGTCAATGTTGTCATAGGCGATTGATTTTGTCACTTTTTATGTATAGGTATTATGTGTATGGAAATAGAAAGTATACAACCATTTTTCTGCGCCATTTCAATGGGATATTGTTTGCGTTCTTCGACGAACATTGCATTTACTATTTTTTGATAAATATATTTATAGCATAATGAATTTATATTATCGGAGATCTATTAAAATTATATATCTAGAAAAAAGTTTTTATACATCGAAAAAGTTATTTGGGTGTATAAAAGTAAAATTTGAGATTATATTATAAACTTTTATTATTCAACTATACTACAATCTGATAAAACTGATTTACAAACCAATGCTTGAAAGACAATAACAAAGTTTGATAAGTGCCTCGTAATATTCTTGATAATACAATTTAAAAGTTTCTGCTGATTATATTCGCTTTTAATTTGTAATTCCAATAGAATGACTATGCAATTATGCATTCTATTGTTATTGTACGCCTGTCAATTAATATAGCAATTAACGTTCCATTAGTGTTCACTTAATGATTTTTCACTACATCAAATATAATATTTAAATATTTTTTCGATCTGAGTAAACACAATTAGCTTGCATAAATGTATGAATTCTATTTGCTATTCTATAGATAGACACTAACAGCATCATCAAGTAATTGCTGCTAAACTTGTTTTAATTTGTATATTTACACGCATACCAGACAAGGACAAACACTGATTTCATAATTATGAATTTTCTTTTTGTATCTCTAATGCAAAATCTTATCATACATATCTGCATACAAGCTTTACTTCCTCATGGATAAACTTTTTTAATTGTTTTTAAATTGTAATAAATTTATGATCGTTATAAACGAATTTTTATTTGTGTCTTTGAAATATGTAGCCAAAGTGGTGTCCTATATTTCCCCATCAGAATAAAGGTTGAAAAAACATATCCAATTCCAATTTTGATTAATATTGGTAATATCATTTCATCTTCTTGATTTTCTACCAACCCGGTGTCGGTTCCTTTTATCGTGGATTCGTTTGATCTTTTGATCAATTCTGTTCTGTGCCACTTGTCAATCAAACCACCTTTGGTCAAATGTTGAACCGTCTTTTGGAATATCTTGTCATATATTGATGTTGGACTCAACCAAATGATGATATTTGGTTCTCCATGTATACGCGAGGATAACCGAACTTCATTTTCCGATGCATACGACAGCGGCATTAGACAACTTACATTTTTTTCAATAAACTTTAGCACAAGGTTATTGATGCATTCGTAGTCGTGCTTTATAAACCATGAAGATTTTGCATTTTGAGCTAATTTCTTTATCGACAGATCCTCCGATAATCTAAAAAGTTGTAAATAATATTCATTCGATGGAAAAACATAAAAAAAAAGTAACCGATCAGCACGTCATATTAATTATTTGTTACTGGCGTAATTATGAACAAGCTAAATATAACTCGATCGATTGCTTAGAAATGCGAACACAAATTCGTTCGAAAAATAATATACAATTTTTCTTATCTAACACTTCAAAACACTTATCTATAACTGATTAAGACTAAACTAAACTTGAACTTTTCTCTATTATGAAGCTTTCTCTAGGAGGATATAACAATTAATTAACAAGTGTCTTTTTGATATTTTTTGTTTGTTTCTTAATTCTTTAACCAATGTCGTATAAACTTTGAACATGGGTTGAGCGAAACGATGATTCAGGGGTAAGAATACCTATATGCACAAGGTATACAAAAATAAACAAGAGTCACACGGATATACGAGTGTAAACCGCATCGAATCAAAGAAATAAACGAAACACTTTTATCGACATCAGAAGCAAAACAATTTCTGTAGGCGAAGGTTAAGGCTGACGCAGTGTTTGTGAAGATGTGAAGCAGACAAAAAGTCGCTATATAGTCACACCGCTAGGTAACCGGTTTTCGAGCTATTCACTTACGCGAGTATAATAATGAAGGGAATTCTACCAGCGGTGATCTAATATGCGTTCGATTTTTGGAGCAGATTTAAAAATCGCCCAAAAATGCTTTGCCCATTGGATAATGTTTTTTTGATGTATCAGCTAATATTGAGTAAAGTGACATCTCATCTTGAAAACAAACAAATTTCACTCGGGAAAGACCAGGTAGACGTCACCATACCTTCAGAATGAACGTATATAAACAAATCAGCTACCTTCTTGCTTCAGTTTCATTTTAAGTTTTGCGATAACATCTTTCAATATTGTAATAACAATAAGTGTTACATGCAAAGACTTAGTAGTGCAAATTTAATCTGTGACACGTGACGCGTTTGATGTACGGACTATAAACGGTATACAAGTGAGTGAAAAACTGTAGAAATACGCATTAAAAAGAATTTAACAAAAGATTCAACTCCTTAATAAAGATCAAGACATTTAAATACGCATCGCGATCACTCTCCTCTTGAAACTCGTCCAAATTTGCAAAGTTACACGACTTCAAGTAACATATAAAACGCGTTCCAAATTATACTTTGCAATAAGTCGTCTCTTTTTTTTTAGCGTCGTCAATCTTTGAAGCCATAGTAGTAGCAAAAATTTTCTCCGCTACTCAGCCGTTCATTAACCTCCTACTCCCCCATAGCTCTCAGTATACATATATACTCTCCGGCAGCAAGAATCCATCACCCCTTTTTTCGCCTACTCTCGCTTTTTTCTTCCGCCGCTATAGAGAGGCTCAATATACGCCCACTTTACAACAGCACTAGCAGCTGCTGCAGCAGCAGCCGCAACTACGTTTCTCCTACTCCCGCTATTTCTCGCGAATGATTATAGTGCACGCGTCTCGATCTGACAGAAACGCAGTAGGTACCTATACAGCGCGCGAGCGAGACAGTCCGAGAGAAGACTTCCGCGTGCGATTGCGCTATTATGCAAGTTGTTGCATTGCGGCTCCGCGTACACATCGAGCGTAAAAACGAACTGATTGCGGCGGCCGCCGGCTCGTGTATAGGAAGGCTCGCTGCTGCATCTGATGCTGCAGTGCCATTGCAGCCGAAGAATAATATTTCCTTATGTGTCTCGGAGCTGCTGATGGCTATTGATGCTGCTATCACTTGCAGTTAAATCAGGAATTTATTTGAGGTAGATTTTTTCTGCTATATTTTTTGTAGACACGCGATGTGTGATGTGCAGCGCACTAATGAGAGGTCGTTGTGTTTGCGCGTCCATATCAGAGATAGATAGCCGAGTTATTATAACTTTGTTGGTTGTTATGTAATTTCTGCGGGTGATGCGGCGAAGAGCAAACTGTTACACGTGCGATTGAATCCGTATCCATTTATTCAATCATTTTATAAGTGATCACGATTATAATTGACTTTTTTTGCGAAAAATCAATTATTTATTTCCAACTGCTTTAAATTCAGATAATAATAGGAGCACCCATGTTCAATCCTTGTTCTCGCTAAAATAATCACATTTTTCCCTAGAGTCGCATAATACACTATTCGATAATACCTTAGCTGCATAAAGCCATATTTAAAATGATGATATTCGCAATAGAATTGATTAAAGTTTACCAAAAATTCCTAATTTAAAATTAGTAATCTCGCTAAAGATTTTATCTAACTTAGGTACATTTTTCTTCCTAGGAGTGATGACATCGATACCGCATCAGTTTCGCCTTTTGATTAAATAAATTTCTTAGAAATTGATATGCCGACTGACACTTCACAGTTTTTCTTCGTATATTTCTTATCTCCGATTGCGACCGATTGTGTTGGATACACAATCGGTCAAGGTATCATCAACAACCATCAAAGTATCATTCAATTTGTCGGATTCGAATCATCATCAATCAATATTTAATTATTTTGAGAGTAAAGTCCACAAGTCGTAATCATCATGCTGATAAGTTAATACGGTTAGCAAGTGGTCCGATGGAGATTTTCGGACGGCTTGTTACTATATATAGGTCTCAATCATATAATGCCGCTTACGATGTAAAAAGTATAGATACAAGATCGGTCTAGTCACTGTCCATAAAAAAATTTTTTTTATTTAAAATGGAGCATACAAAACTAAAACCAATATTACTAAGTTCAATATATTACAATTCATAACTTCAAGCTTTTAAAAATTTAGTATAACTTTTCCCCCTGCACGATTCATCTATATTTAGATCGAATAAATTGCCATTCAGGTACAATACATCGCATAAAAATCTTCATTATCGCAGTTAGCATATATTAAACAAATGTCGTTCTATCAAGAGCTATAAGCTCGCAGTGTCATATAATAGAGACACAAGCGGACATGCAGTCATGTAATGGCGTAAGCTATATCTCGCCTTTGTTCTATGGAAACAAAGTAAAAAGATAATAGAACGAAAGCAACGTAGCGAATTGAGTTATACTGCAGCACAAGAGAGTCTGGGCTATATATTGTTGCAAGTGGCACTCTTCTGCGTTGAATCATTCACGCGCAACGCTCGCTCACTCGTGCGCTTTGTCCTCTAGCTCTTGTTTCTTTCCTCCTGAAAATAGTCCGGAGAACACCTTTGGCCACGATAAATTTTTCAAAATCGACATCCATCTCTCCTTCGGTTGCCTCCATCAACAATTCACGAACTTCCTCGGATTTTCCATTGCTTTTTCCCGATGTACAATTGAATTTTCTTTCGAGGTCAGTTAGCCTCGTGTACCAGGAACAATATATCTGTGGCTTTGAGGCATAACGACTTAGGTCTACTTATTGAGATTTCGAAAAAATCACATTTTAATGTTTGCATCGTTGCAAAATACAGCAGCGCCGAATATGGAACTTCATGCTGCGCTCATTTAGGTAGACATACAGCACAAATATAATCATACATTTAGATTTTAGGAAATATTAGTGAAAAAGGCTTTTCACGGTATTCAATGAATCAAATTGAAATTTTTATGTTTCTAGAATTCAAGCAAAAAGAGGAGAGATTCAATTTAAAAAAACATTGTTGGAAATGGAAAAATGTATGCTCTGGTAAAAAGTTGTTTACGTTTAAGAACAACAATAATAAATGATACAAATAACGATTTTCTATAAAATCAAGCGATTTTTCTTTTTTTCTCTTTTAATGCTTATAAATCTTTATTGGAGAGGTCAATTTTAACCAACCAGGGCTAAATTAAATTAAAGATGATTATAAAACTTCTAGCAGCAATCTTTAAAGACGAAAACAAAATATCATCTCGCTAATCTTTCATAGATTGGACCTCAAAATTAAAAGAGTTGTATAAGTTTCTGAAAAACCTATTATTTATTTCGTGTGTATATATGATTTTACATACAAAGAAGAGTTTTCTTTTTCAAAGTAAGTAATAAATTCTACTTTCATTTTAAAACTTTACATTAAAACCATGCTTGTTGATTAGCTATATGTATGCTTATCAATTACTGCTGATTTTTGACCTTCTTGATTGCCACATACATAGCTACTCAGTCGTTGATTAGCTACATACTTATATGC
>UCQR01074167.1:6458-23965 GCA_900474235.1 Cecidostiba semifascia
GAGAGAGAGAGAGAGAGAGAGAGAGGCCGGGCGCGATAAGGGAACACGAGTAGTGGATCGTCGTCGTCGGGGCCGAACGACGATGGCAAAGAGCCGTATTAAAAGGACGTTTTTCTCCGGCGCCGCAGAGAGGGGAAAGAGTCGCTCGAAGCTTCTTCTATACTTTTTCTTCTTCTTCTTCTTCTTCTTCTTCGCAGCTTCTTTGGCACTTTAGCGATGTTTCTTATAGGTAGCGCTGAGCGTGGCTGTAAATAGATTCGAGGAATCTGATGAATGTGCTGTTAACAGGAGTTGTCAAATTTTGCAAGGTTTTTGATATTTTAGATCCGAGAATCGTTATTATCGTATCAGAATCTCGATAATTGGATAAAATAAAACTGCTTTTCACATGCTAACCGACGTCATCTGCGTGCTCACATCTAGTTATATACAGTCTGTGTAACTTTGTAATGCTGTGTAAATACTCGTTTCGCACGGAGAATATATACCAGAGCTTTGCATACAAAGGCAAATACCAGACAAGGAAGTTTTAATATGCGATGAAAGAAATATCAATTCAACGTTAATTTTTTATTAAAAAATAATTCAGAAACTGTTTTACCCATTACGTAAAAGCTCTCGCGTATAATTTTGTAAAGGATCATATTGGATTGACAATTAGAGTGAGCAAACGCGTTTTATGTATATTAAAGTTGAAAGAGCTTCACGAACTCGTTAATGAGCTGAGAGCAAAAAAACAATTGAGTTACACCGACGTGTATAGTGGCGAGAGAGAGAGCTTTATTACTTGATTCTTCCATTACACATCGTTTCGTATACTATATACGATTAAATGAACATTAATATAAGCTGAATGTCCCCGAAAAGAGTAATGCCTGCTCTACACGTTTAAATCAGTATTACAATTTGATATTTGAAACTAATGGCGAATGCTTATAAACTTCGGCCAACGATTCAATTATTCCAAAGTCATTGCGGAAAAGCATCAGCTGAATAAAAGGTGCACTCTTGCGCGCGAGCATAGCATCTTTAGCATCTTTACAAACACACAAGTGAAGAACTGAAGCCGTGCCCGCATTTAACGCGGATAAAACGCGAAGCTGCTTCCAAAGACTGCCGCGAGCGCAGCTACATAGCCGTGAAGGAGTATTAGGAGTCTGGAACCTCCTTAAATTGCTCTTAATAAAGTGCGAAGCACAAGTGTCAGGTCTGCGCCGGTAAATAAGGAAGTTTCTCGACGCCATAGTTGAAGGAGATGAGGAAACGGAGCACAAGCCGACGCATCGCTTAGGCTTTGAGAGAGTGAGAGAGAGAGAGACGCCGCGGCGGTAGCGTAGCCCTCAAGAACTAGAGCTCTACTCTCTCGCAGTGGATAACGAAGAAGCCGACTGGCTCCGAGAGACGTATCAATTACACTTGAAAGATTAGCTCTGCCTCTCGAGGCCGAGTTAGTTTCGGCGAATTTTCGCGGAACACGCGAGTCGCGTCTCCCTCTCTCTCTGTTATAAGGAGCTTGCAAGCTTCAGATGGGGCTCGTTTATTAT
The DNA here is from genome assembly GCA_900474235.1 of Cecidostiba semifascia. Lineage (NCBI taxonomy): Eukaryota > Metazoa > Arthropoda > Insecta > Hymenoptera > Pteromalidae > Cecidostiba > Cecidostiba semifascia. The sequence goes on from UCQR01074167.1 coordinate 8,003, forward strand.
TGGGGAGGCGGGGAATATGGACGTCTTCATATTCCCCGCTGCATTTTTCGGGGTAGTTTGTGTGGATTTTTTTTATTTCACGGGGGTAGAGATAATTTAATTAGATACGCCGCTGCGCTCTGAAAAATGTACTCTAGGATGAGATTTAATTTCGGGGGTGTATTCAGGATAAGAGAGGCGGAGTATGCAATTTGCGGATTATAATTCTGCTTTTGTATACTGCCTGATGCATCCTTTCTTTCCAACTTTCATATTTTTCGATGTTGAGAAACGATGTTTGAGCGCGGAAATCTTTCAATCACGAAACAAATGCGCTCGATATTCTCAAATATAGACAAAAGAGAAACGGTCTATCAGGAAACCAAAAAAAAAAATAACATAATTGAAAAGCAAACACACATAATGAAGTTTAATGGCACACACGCTGAGAATTATAAAAGCACAAAATATATAGCTTAAAAAAATGCTTTATTCAAAAACTAATGACTATCATTGCGAATAGAATAACATTACAACTGCCTGCGACGAAATTATCCCTGGATACAGACACAGTGTACACAAATGAATTCCGATCTACACTTGACGGCGAATCATCTTTCGTCGATTGGCTTCTTCTTGACACACCTAGCTGGCTCCACGTAGACTTATCCCTCCCTGCACCTAACATTGGTGCATGTGATATTCTAACGAAACTTCCTATGTCGTTTTGATAAATGTATTCAATCTCACAGAGGATTGTGGTTGTGATGCAGCCTGACCCAGATTGGCAATCGATCTTTTTACAGATTGCTCTCGGTACGCACTTGCCATCCTGGCAGTAGTGGCCAGGCTTGTAGTCGAGCTCAGAACAGGTCAGCTGTGCTTGGACCTGGTAGACAGCCAGGAGACAGATGATGAGAACAGTTTTCATTTTGATTGTAAGTCTTGAGATATGAGACTATCGTATCGATGCTAACTGACGAGACTTCTTTTATACTTGGAACTATACCTGCGTTTATATTTGTCTGTGTGCTCTCGATGAGCTTATCTCTCTCGATGTATTTTTTCATAATTTCTTCCTCGTGTCTCTTTTCCTTTAGTGCAAATGATGCATAATCCTATGTTTTCATCATTCCAGCTTTCATGTTTTCGATGTAAAAAAGAAAACAATGTTTTCGTGTGAAAATGTATTTCAATCGTACGAAGCAAACGAGCTCGAATATCACGTAAATACACAAAAGAGCCCATCGCAAAAAAAAAAAAAAAATAACGTCGACCTCCGCCATACCGATAAGCGCGTATTAAATCTCAAAACAATAATGCTCTTCGCTTATATGTGTATACATTATGTATACATAACCTAATTAAAAAACAAAAATGCGCGACATAATGAAATTTAACGAACGCGTCCATTGTACCGAATGGACGCAGACACAATTTGTTATCGCTGCGGCATTACCCTCCCGCGCAATATATAATCTAAAATTTTGAAATTTTCGTTCGCGCACACATAATAATCAATATTTCAGCGCGTTTCAGCCCAGCGCACGTCGTCAAGCTTATTAAGGCAATATATTAACTCATAGCTGCCTACTCGTTTTAGCCAGTAATTAACGCATATTATAATTCGTATATACACGAGGCATACACATAGTCTCGCGGCCGAATTAATTTTTCACTATTTATGCGCGCGCGTGCTTTCATTATTGAGATTTACGACCACTCGTCGCGTAGTCGATCTATATTTCACTCGCAACAACAACGACTCACGTGTGTTACATACAATCTCGGCCTCTCTGTTTCGATATGCGAAGCATTTTTCGTGCATCCATTATGTATTATATAGGAGCCTCGTAGCGAACGGACGGACAAAAGAGCGGTATAGAAAAGTCGTCGCGCGGGGTAAAGAAAATAAGGTACAGGCGGAATAATGATTTCTTGATAAATGCTCGGAATTATTATTTTGACGTTCCGTTCAGAGGCCCGCTTGCTATATAGCTCGTCTCTTTCTCTCGGAAAAGTCGCTGGAGCCGTGCTATTAATCACGTCGGACGAAATAAGCGCGGGGCAAGAAAAATTATTCCTCGGCGTATAGTATATATAGCCCGCGTGTATACATATATATGTATAGAGAGAATCATGGACTGAAAGCGGCCAAGAGCCCTCATTGTTTTACCACTTCCCTACTCTTTTGACTCTTTTTTTTTTCATACTCTCTTTTTCGGCTGGTTCTTTCATCCGCTCTCGTCGTCTATACGCGCTATACTTCTTTTTCTCGCAATTACACGCTCGAAATTCAATTCGTAAAATAGGGCTCTAATTAAATTCAGCGCGCGCGAGCGCAAAGCTTTCGGCTGGTTCATTAAGGGTAAACACGCGCACACCTCTCAATTAGAAGGAAAAATTCGACCGCTCTCTCTTTGCAAAGTATACAGCAGCGAGAGACGAATATATAGAGCTTTTGTGTGTGTGTGTGTGTGCCTTTTGAATTGAAACGTGCTGCGTAGACCTGGATATTTCCGGGACTTAATTTATTTCCCTTTTCTCCGATAAATATCATCCGTTCTCGCGGATTATAATCGGAGCTGGCTGATTGCAGAGCGATACACTGCTGCTGCTGGGATATCCCCGTATATATATCGGCTCGACATCGAACAATGCGTGTACATGCATGTACGAGCGCAGCGCGATTCTCTCTCACTTGTATCGTAGCTATGTGTGCATAGCACGCGGCAACGGCTGCTGTTGCGGACCAAGCTCTGGTGTAATAATTTCTCCGGGGCAATAACAGCGGCCAATTGTTTCTTCATTACTAGCTCATTCGCGATATTTGATAATATACCGTAAAATTGCGATTAAATGAAGTATTGTGAGCGAGTGATATGCTACTACTGCTACTGATGTTGCTGCTGCTGCTGCTACACTACTGTGAAATCGATATTTTTATCGGCAGATTGCGTTAATTTTCCGGGGTATATTAGACATTATTTTTTTCTTCCTCGTATAACATGACGTTATACTGAAATATACAATGTATTAAAATGAAAATAAAATGAAAACGGTATATTATAATATATTTGAAGGGTAAACCAAATTGCCTGATGTGCGTATATGGCTGTAAGCTTAGCGTTATATGCATGTTCGCAGCCATTATAATTATAACACTGTCATATAACAGTGGCTCTATTAATTTAGTTATAGATCAGGAATTAGCCTATTGCAGCTATAAATTGCGTATTAGTATTCATGCATAGCATTATTATATATCCAATTAGGCTTAGCAAACAGAAGCAACAAGCCAATCAAGTTTGTCGTCACATCTACCGACTATTTATCCTATAAATATAAATATGCTCTCTATCATGCAAATAATACAGACGCAAAATATAACAATATTTACAAGCATATAATAACGATAAAAACTTATTGACATGTTTGCAGGTTGCTGACGTTTGGCTACCTGGCGGCGTTGAACTGCTGGCTGGTGCTGTGCCCGGCGACGCTCTCGCACGACTGGCAGATGGGTTCTGTTCCTCTGATCGCCTCCCTGGCGGACACCAGAAACTTGGCGACGTGCCTTTTCTTCGGTGGCTGTCTCGTACTCACGTACCGGGCCTTCACGGACTTTGAGGTAAAAGCTACTTCGACACTTCGATCCGGCTTATGTAGTAGTTCTCCTCTCTCTCTCTCTCTCGACTGATTGCCCGCGATTGAGGCAATTTACCCTCGCGCTCTATGCTCTTTCGTAAATTAGCAATTGATTTTCTTTTCTTTTTCGTTTTTTTTTTTATATTTTTCTCGTAAAATTCATCTTTACGTGTTTCATGCTTATATATCCGAAAGTCCTATCATCCTAAATCAAAATCCAAATCAATTAGCCATACAATAACCAGCCTTCTTCTCGTGCTAACCATCTCTCGACGATAATATGCGAGCCTAATCAATCGGCTGCATCCCCCCTCTCTCTCTCTCTCTCTAGCTACATAATTCAAGCCAAGCCCGGAGATCGTAAACATCGTCCCGGACTATGCGTGCGCGCAGGTGTATAAGAGCGAGCGGACACGACCGCACTTTAGGTGGCTATATGCGCGGCCGGCCGTGTCCTGTGGCCCCCCGACTCTGCTAAATTCATAACGGCCTACTGCTACAACTGGCCCTATATATACTCGCTCTCTGCGGCCGCGGCATCCTCTCTCTCTCTCTCGACAATGCGTATAACACGGCTACTCGGTTTCACGGCTTCGCGCTGAAAACCTGCATTATACATTATGTTCACGGATGACGCGAGAGAGGCTAACTGCACGACGACGGACATTTTTTTTTTTTGTTCTTCCACCTGCGGTTTGTTTGATGAGGGGTTTAGTCGAGTTTTTGAAGCTTCTCTTACGCTGTAGCAGCTCGCACGCTCTTTGGAATATCGTTGAAATGAATGACCTACATTTAATCCTAGTTGTAATCGAGCGTGTAATACTGCTGTTAAATTTAATTTGGATTCGAGTTTGTTTATTAACTTTTTATTTATTGTTCTGGATGATGTGAACCAGCAAAATCGCGACCTGCTTTCTATTTGTATAATAAACAGTAGACGTATAATGACGCGGTCCATTATAATTCACGATTAAAGCAAATTCTCGTATACGAGTATATTAACATTACAAATATATAATAATGTATCGGCAGCTTTCGAGTCCGAAACTTTGGAAGCAAACAACATTGGTTGTTGATGAAACGCATCAGCACAAAAATACTCGGAAAAACACATTCAGTAGATACAGTGAGAGTCCGGCGAGACGCATCAGAGCTTCGCCTTATTCTTCCGACAATAAAACTACGACGTCTGAATTAACAACGACGGCGCAAGCTTCTCTCTATAGGATACATAGTTCTGGCAATAACGCCAAGTCACGCGAGTCGATTTGCCGATGTTTTAGCTCCGTGCGGCGCCGTCGGGGCTCCTCCTCCTTAATCCCCAAAAAATAGGAAAAGTCTCTGGGGTGTCTGCTCGCTTATAGATATATACCTGCAAGCTTCGGAAAATACACGGCTTTCGATATATACATCGAAGCGAGGAGTTATATACTGTCTCGCGTGTTCTCCGCGGATTTTGCTTTCTAAATTGATTCCTCGCGAGAGAAATGGCTTTTTATATTTTTTTTCTTCTTCGACCTATAGCTATACGCGAGATAAACAACTCGAGGCTATAAGATCCCTGCTGCAATAATTAATAATCGCGGAGACGATATTGAGTGAAAATTCGCGGAAGCAACACTCAGCGAAGTACTTGCAGAGGGAGAGCAAAGGCGAGCAAGAGCTCAGTAGCTTTGAAAGTTGCATCAGGTGATGATGATGAAGTCTCGAGGTCATAAAGGAAGTTGCGCGCGCGCGCAAAAACCATAGTAGTGTGCGACAGTAGCGCGTTCATTATGAACTTCATTTAAGCTTTGAGCATAATCTCGTTTTATCGGGCCGCGCTCCAACTCCCCCTTCTCACTCTTACCTATATTTATTCGCCGCTTTCTCTCGTCCCTCTCTTTTTACCCCGGCAATCTCGAGGCCATTCGCTCGTGATTAACGCGAAACACTTCTCCAACTCGCCGCCCGCCGTTTTATTCACTGCATAGCTATTCCTCGTTGATTTTCGAGCGCATAAAATATACCGCCTACAGCGTCCTATCGGCACAACAAGTCACACAGAAAACCGATCGGCTGCTGGCGCAGTCGTTCGATCCAAGCGTTTTGAGTCTACTCCCGTATATAGGGTGTATCCGCGAGTTTCCTGCACTTTGAGGCGAAACTTTTCGCGAGAAGGAGAGGGATCTGTTTGCCTTTAAGAGAGCCGAATGTGAGGGAGATGCGGAGAAAGAGAACGACTGCATCAGCAGCCTATATAAGGAGAGGCGTTTGAGAAATTCACCAAATCCAAGAAGTTTACGGGCGCAGCTTCAACTATTTTACCATGCGAATCGCTGTTTGATCCCGCGCGCTGCAGCACACACTTAAGCTCGATGGATTCGCGAACCCCGGATTTTCCCAAAGTTTTTAAAATACACAAAAGTTGGCGTGCGCGCACGCGAAAGTGGCACTTTTATAGCAGAGGATTCCTCGTCGACGAGCTTTTATAGGCCTCTGCTTCTGCGTGTGTGTAATGTGGATAAAGCTGGGATATATAGGGTTTATCAAGTGCGCGGCCGCTGATGGTTGTAATTAAAAGGTCGATGATGGGAGTTACTTCCTGGTATAGTATACTGTTTTCATAGATACACACACGGAGAGCTTTAAATATAAAAGGGAAAAAATTGCTTTTCGAAGAGGAGGATGAGGGGGCGGTGGCGAGAAGGTTAATAACCGTCGTCACGTGGATAATATGTCAGTGTCAAGTGCGCGACACTTTGCGCCGAGCACGTGGAAAAGTTATAGCGTCATGCTCGAGCTCTAGCTGTAATAGTATATAGTATAGTATATATGTACACTCTTTTATTTGCGCACGATGCCGAGGCAGATCTATCAAATAATCGTCGACCTCGGCCGTTTCATATATACTCTCCAACTTTTCAATCAATTATTGTCTATACTTTCTTCAATACACGCTCAAACTTTTATTATACCATGGCACACAAGTATACATTGAGGCGATTCCATAGAAGCACAGAATATAATGGAGCGTAAAAGAAACTTTATTCAAAAACTGAACGACACGTATATATATCATTACAACTGCAGCGTATGCGACGATCGACATTATCCCTGAACACAGACACCGTTTACGCACATGTATCCCGGGCTGCACTTGACGGTGAAGCATTTCTTGTCGATTGGCTGCTTGACACACCTAGCTGGCTCCACGCAGACGTATCCCGACCTGCATCTAACGTTGGCGCATGTGATACCCGAAGGTAACTTCTTGATGCACTTGCCGTTCTTGCAGTAGTAGCCAGGCCTGCAGTCGATCGTCGAACAGGTCAAGTTTGGTATACAATCACCATCCAGGCAATGGTAGCCAGGCCCGCACTCGATCGTCGCACAGGTCAAATTTGGTATACACTTGCCATCCAGACAATGGTAGCCAGGCCTGCAGTCGAGAGTCGAACAGGTCAGCTGTGCTTGAACCTGGTAAACAGCCAGTAGAAGGCAGACGATGAGTACGGTTTTCATTCTGAGAGTCGTGTGAGATGTGAGACTAGTATAACCGATGCGAACCACCGAGGCTTCTTTTATACTTGAACTTATACGTGCGTTTATTATACACGTCTGTGTGGACTCGATGAGTCATCAGAGAGCGATGAGCTTATCTCTCGATGTTTTATCGTCATTGTTTCCTCGTGTCTCTTTTCCTCCAGTGCAAATCTCTTGCGGCGATATGGGTATCCCCCGCAGCAAACAAGCCGTGCGCATGTATAATTAAACTACTTGTTAGTTTACATTAACCTTCCAAGTGTGTAATAGCCAGCGTGGGATTCACAATCGCGTCTCTAAAAATAGATGCGCTCGACGCGAGGTATGATGCGTTGTTGTTATTATATAATATACGCATATCCTTCGGACAAGTTGAAATCTCATTTAGACAAAGCCGCTTATCTCGATGTATTTTTTTCGATTTCTTTCCTTCTTCGTGTTTTCCTCGTGTCTTTTGCAGTCATCACCGCTTGCAAACACTCACTGAACTCAGCAACAAAGTTCTTCTATATACAAAAAAATTAGAACCGGTTGTTATGAAGCCAAAATAGACGTTATGTGATTGGCTCATGTATAATGCGCATGCGTCTGAAATTGCGTCTAGTTTAGGTGCTATTCAAACTCTAGTACATCAAAAACGGTATGCGTTATCGCGGACAGCCGAGTGCGCCAATGGGGCGTCTAAAATGTAAAAAAACAAACGTCAGCGAACGAGGTCGCGCCTATATGTTTTATGACCGCTACGACAATAAAGTTGCAAGCATCCCTAGATATATATGCGCGCAATGCGACCTAGACGAACGCAATCAATCATAATACTGAGCTCCCGGGAAATTTCGAAGCGATAAATTCGCAATGTGACCGGCTGTCGGCTCATCGGAAAATTTGAGTTTAAAATGTCCGGCCTAATTATTTGGGACTGCAACTGCTGCTGTTGCTGGGTATAATGAGCGCGACGCACGTACGCGAGTAATTATGAGCGGTGACGCGCGTGGGATTTACATTTTTATAATTTGTTATTTCTTTTTATTTTAGTGTCTGTCGGTCTGTGTCTAATTAGAAAGTGGAAATTATTGTCAAAAACACGCAAAGGTCGTTTTATCATACAAGCAAATATACGGGATTATGAGTTTATTGAAGTATGACTATGTTATGTAATTAAATTTAACAAACAATAATCATATTCGATCTCGCCAATTATGATACACATCGTACTTATATCGCAGCCTCACATACTATATGCCAACATATGCATCGACTATAACCAATATAATATATGACGACCTCTCATTTTTTGTTCGACCCTCGTCATTTGCTCTCTCTCTCTCTCGTATCTTATCAGTCAAAAACAAATTCCGACTTTTCCGCTCGCAAATTTTTATCTGTTTTTTTTTTCAATCGCACGAACAGCAACACGCTTATACAATATACAGCATTGTCACGACGAAAAAAGGACACAAATGATTTTTGCGTGCGCGAGCTCTCGATCAGTCCGTCGAAGCACGCGCCAAGCCCATATCTATATAGGTATACATTTATACATATATATATATAGAGAGAGAGAGGGAGAGATGCATCGAGAACGGTATACGGCTAGCGCGCGGATTTCCCCGAATGATAAATGGCTGTAATTCAGACGCACAAAAGCGCACTTGGGTACACTGGAATTCTAATTACGAGTCGGCCGGTCTGGCTGCGTCGCTTCTCTCTCACTCTCCCTCTCTCTCATTCTACTGTATATATATATATATATATATATGGGAGAGGGTATAGTCTCTGTCGCGTGGCCGACGTCATTTTATACGTGTGTTCGCTCGGAGCCATTGAACCGTTCCATTCGCTGCAATAGAGAGATGCATCGATATGAGAGAGAGTGAGAGAGAGAGAGAGAAAGCCGACGATATATCCAACTGGTTTATAGGACTATTGGCCAGGTCGGTTTTAGCTTCGACACTCGTCAGTCATCCGCATTGAATCGGGAATTTCATTGTTCCGCAGTTCGTCCTCCCGATGGCTATTATACGAGATATTGCTCATTTTCTCTTCATTCCTCACGACGTTTTTTTTTTTTACAATCTCCCAGCTCCCGGGGTTATAATACGCACTCGATATACACACGTATATGACAATGTTCTCATGCATGGGCTCTCTATAACTCTCCTTTTATGCTTTCAGCAACAAAGGCATCCGCCGCTCGTCCTTGGTTGGATGTTCCTAGTATTGCCCTTTCTGCCGGCGTCCAATCTCTTCATCACCGTGGGATTCGTCGTCGCCGAGCGAGTCCTCTACATTCCCAGGTGAGTTTTTCGTTTCGGCTTTTAGAAGAAAATTTCGACCTTTAGAGAATTTCTTGATATTATACAAGAAAATAATTATTATACGCTATAGCATCGGTTGGATACTGCTGGTGGCCTACGGAGCCCAGCTTATCTGGACGGCGATTCCACGACGGAGGGGTCTCATCACGAGCGGATTGGTGCTGCTTTTGGTTCTGGGATACTGTCGCACGATCATGAGGAATCGCGACTGGACCTCAAGGGAAACGCTGCTTAGGTATGTGTGTTGTTTTTCTTCATTCGAGGGATATACATAGTATATATGTACATGTACATATATGTATATGTACATATACATGGTTTATACGAAGTGAAAAATACCCTTTTTTATCGGATTTTTCTACGTAAATCTCAATTTCCGTATAAAAATCGCGATATTTCGTACCTTCAACAAGTTATAAAAGCAATATCTCGTCAGCGCGATGCTCGTCAATTTTATGGCATCGCTGTATTTCAGTGCGATGGGCAATATTGAGAAGTTAATAAAGAAAGCGTGTACAGATAGTCGCATGTATATAGATAAATCTTTGCATCAGTGTACACAATTACATTTTTATTTGCGTTTACTTTTCCTAAAAGCATTAATATATCAACGATATACCCTTTATACATGTATATCGGAATGTAAACTCACATTTATCATCGATCATTTTATAGGAAATAAGAATAATTTCAGACACCATAGCAAAAAGCAACTATATGTATACCATTAAAATTCAAACGATTCTCCTCAACAGAGCGGGTCTCCGAGCCTTACCGGACAACGCGAAAATGCACTACAACTTTGCCAACTTCCTCCGAGACACGTCGCAGCCGAACCGAGCGATTCTCCACTATCAACTGGCTCTATGGTGAGTAACATCGCCATCTGACTAATTTGCGTGCGATCCACGAACTTTTATTTATGCACCGACGAGCACACGGTAGTCGAATCCGAGTACTGATGGGCGAAATAAAATTGCGAAACACGGCTTTGATGCAGCAATTTTTTATGAGCCTTTTAAAAGCGCAGCGCTCGCGGGGAGTAATGCATACAAAGCGATTTCAATTTTCCAGTCAAAAGCACAGCTCAGCCATTACGCTGCCGACCATTCTTTATACATACATATACTTGTATCGCGCGGTCTTTTTGTTTTTTCGTTCGTTATATTTTTTATTATTGCCTTATTCGACCGTCGAGATTTTTTTAACAAACAATAATATAGCAACAACAAGAAAAAGTAGACGATGTGGTATTGTGCATACACTGGAAAAGTCTTTATTCGCGTTTTAGGACTTTGATTAAACGGAGAGAAAGCAGCGGAAGTTCTGAAATAATAAATTAGAACGGGGGAAAACGAAGAGGAAGTAGGCAGCAGCAGCGGAAGAAGAAGAAAAAGCAAAGTTTCGAAATATTTCGTAGTTTAGCGAAAAAGTGCCGGAAAACTCCGCTAAAATATATTTAAACGCTCCACCTTTTTCAGCGCATACACACCTTCCCCCGTTTGCTATCTATCTCTCTCGACTCTCATTGTCCTCGACGCCGTTTTTCCGATCTCTGAGCCCGATAAGTGCGCGCGCGCGCATAGCCCCATTTGCCGAGGGCACGTGGCACACGCAGTATAGTAGTCTCGCGGGACCATCTGCCGCATTTTTCGGAGCTCCGCACTTTTTTCCGCGCGCTGTAGCTGTGTGTGTGTGTGTGTGCGTAATGACCGGCTTCCCTCGATTCCAGCCTTATCGCACCTGGGCTCTATTTCCTACGAGAGTCTGCGGGGGTAATATAACGCGACGACTTTCTCCCTTTTTTTTTTCTTTTCGAAGGGATGAGTGTTCGGCTGTATATGTATACGCAGCAGTCGCTGAGTAATCTTTGCCAGACTGTATCGATGGGACTCGATTATCCTAATTTATTGGGTCGATGTGCGTATTGGGGTGTTTATTGCTTCTTGGCGATTGACTTTTGCGAGAGGCATCAGCTGCGTTGAGCTATTTCTCCCTCGCGTGAGTTAGTATTTTGGCATGACGTTCTCGTCGTTATTAATACATACTTTTTGGAGTTAATTAAATTCTTTGAATCCTTTGGATTAATAATAAAACTGTATTTTTTCGAAGCGTCATGTATATTATACACGCGATCGAGATGATGAGATTCTCATCGCATAGATGAAAAAGGCCGGGAGTTTAAAAGGAAAAGTTGCCGGGAGAGTGAGAAAAGAGCCGGTACTTAAACACGATTCGTCGATGCTTCAAGATTCTTCAAATATTCTTATGATGCAGCACACCAACAGTCGACGATATTATCAGAAAGTATATATATATATATATACACGCAGGTTGATATAGTCGAGCAGCGATAAAAAACGATCGATGAGCTTGCGAGAAAGCTCCGCGAGCAAATATAAATATGGAATTTTTTTAATTAAAATACATAACCATCAAGCGCTAAAAGGATTCATTGTGTTTCGATGACGAAGAAATATCGCTATTTTTTTCAGGGAAATTTTTCACCAGCAAAAGTTAAAATATACTTTTTGATTCGAGCGCATTAAAGACTTGAATATTAAAATAACGATATATGAAAAGAGCACATTCATTAAAAATGTATAATTTTACACTTCACCGCAAAGTATTGAATTTCCATTTATACGCCCTCTCAAAGAGAAAGCATATATAATTATTACAAAACTTTCAATGCAATCCCTTCAAAGCTTTCGGATAGTTTCGAAAATTCTATCTAGTGTGTGCTTGAAACTCTGTAACAAAGGATTTCTCGTGATACTATACGCAAAGTAATAAAACGAGGGAATAAAAAAGCTTGCTATAAAGCCATAACTCCGCAAGCAAGAAGAACATCAGCAGCCTAGCTCTAACCCCGTCAGTAACACATCCAAGCCTGAAATTCTCAAGCCGACATTTGGCAAGCCGGCTTCGCGCATAATGCACACATAAACGCGCGGCTGCAGCAGAGTAGCCATAGTGAACCGCGTATATTATCTTGGCCGAGCCGACGCTGATGAATACCTTGGCTCCCTTAATAAGTATACCTACGCGCGCGGGCGCCTCGACTTTGCAAGGGGAGCAGTACAGTAGCACCACCGCGTAATCCCACACGGGATTACGCGGTGAACCAACAAAACTGCATTAATTAGCCGCGAGAGATGAAGTGCCACAGCGAATAATGAAATAGAGGGAGAGAGAGAGAGAGAGAGACGCTCTGCTGGGTATTATACGTCGAGAGCGAAAGGAGTGCATGTATATAACGTGTTGCACAAAGGACGGTATATATATATATATATATATATACTGCACACTCGCCTTCATTTTTCTCGAAAGTGCACCAACGATATTGCTTGCAAGCTCGCGTCGATTAAGCTCCCTCTCTTATTATTATTTTTTTTTTCCTATATCGATTATCAATCAATTTGAACGCGTATACACGTTCAAGAAAAAGCAGCAGCAGCAGCAGCAAGGGATTAAATGAGCCGTGGTGTTTTTAGCGCAGCAAGGCGACGTCGCCGATAAGCAAATATAAAAGCTCCGGCTAAATGAGAGCTTATTAAAGCTCTATACACCGTAAATACGTATATTATGCACTAATCAAACTTTGTCATATATATATATACAACACAATAGACCGTATAGTATTTGTCCCCGCGCGAAAATGCAATCAGCTTGGCAAACAGCGAGAGGCGCAACTATATATACACTATACAATGGACGTGCTGCACAATGCATAAGAGATGAAAGCAGGGAGGAACGACGAAGAGTAGAAAGAATTGGAATAAAGAAGTGACGGAGAGAGTGTGACTCTCATAAAAATTCCATTTCACCGATACACTCGCTCTAATCTTATACCCGATGTGTGTATTTAAAACTCGTCGTCCTCGTCGTCGCACACGTGTTACTTTTGTTTCTTTTTTGGCCTGTTATTCAGATCGATAGCGCGCCAGTGCGCATTTTTTTTATTTTTTCGCTCGTCCGTTCGTTCGAAGAAGTAGGCGAGAAAATAAGAGAAAAGACGAGCAGCTAACGAGATTGAAAATAAAACGCGAGCGTACAGGTATATATATCGCACACACAAGAGAGCTGGGGCCGCGCAAGCGACGACGACGTCGTCTGAGGACAAGACAGATAAAGCATGAAAATTTTATGCGTGCGACACGCGCGAGCTCGTGCCGCGGCGGCAGGCCTTATATATTTACGATAATGCATTATTTGATTGGTGTTTTACGATGCCTCGCTTTTACCATTATTCAGTCGCTCTCGGCGCATAAAACCCACGGCTTCGTTCTTCCCTATATACGTATATATATATATGTAGATATATATGCGTACACATATTGTGAATATATATATGTATATACGTATATACACATAGAGGGGAGGTCGGCCTATCGGGCAGTAAATCAACTCCGAGGAAAATCCCTCGAATGTGCTGATACGCCGTAAAAGCGCGCGGGGAGACAATCATTTTTCGGAAAAACGATTCGCACCTATATCGCCAGTCACGCGACACTATATACATACACAGCACGCTGCTCGTCTCCGCTTTTATGCGCGCACCTTATTTATATACTTTTGCGCATATATCGGAGAGAGTCAGCTATATATGTGTGTGTGTGTGTGTGTTTTAAAATGCCTATATACGCGAGTAGGAAAAATCGTGTTGGTTATCGGGGTTTGTCATCATCTATTATAGCCCGGTGACCGTCACGAAAACGTGATATGCGAGAGAGGGAAATCGGATACACGTTCGCGCGCGAGGTCGACGTTTTGTCCTGATTGTTTAGAGAAGCTTTTTATTGGATATTGCGATGAGGGACTCGATAAGGTCTGCTAGTTATCGTTTTACTCTTTGAAATTGAACGTGGCTCTCTTATATATATCGCTCAATACTGATGGAAGATCGCGGTTTACATTGTTTTTCTAAAGATACAATTTTATATTTTCACTGAACGATGTAAAACCATTATTATCATGAATAATTATCTCCACCTTCATCAAGAAGTCTCATTAATTATATTCCAGCCCAGATTCTCGCCGTCCGTAATTACTCCGAACAAAAGAGCCCGAAAAAAAGTATGCCGAAAAAGGGTGAAAATTCTTCGTGTCAGTAAAACCCTTCCGCAAAAAAAAAAAAACAATAAATAAAAGACCCACCGAAATACCGCGAGCTTCCAGCTGATCAACGCAAGCAAAATCGACCGAAAAAAAAGATTCAACGCGACCGCAAGAGCAAAGGGTCAATAGCATCACAGGGAGGCTGCGTACGTACGCGCGCGTCGAAACGAGGTCACGTCGAATCAACTGCGAGTAGCCCGTTTGCTACCAGGCGGCTTTTGGGAGAGAGAGAGAGAGAGAGAGAGAAAGTCGGGATCAGTCAGTTTCCGATTGCACAGAGAGAGATATATATATAGCTTCAATGCGCGACGTTGCAGAGAGTTTCAAGCGAGAATATAGCACCACTGAATAACATCGCGGCTGCGAGCAAGATAAACAGGGGAGCTTTTGACGAGGAGAAAAGAGGGTAGAGAGAGAGAGAGAGACTTGGAAAGTTCTTTCTTTATTACGAGAGTGAGTGCATTTGACGGCTTCAGCTTCTGTCTCTCTCTCTCTCTCACTTTTTTTGTGTGCCGTGGTTGGCCATTTATTGCAGTTGGAATGAGGATGTCTGCAGGGGTATAAAAATAATCTGCCCTCGCAAATTATTCGGATGGAGTTAGCGCAGTAGTATCCGACGAGTGGCTGCTCCAAAAAGCGACTATTTTAGATTTTATTTAGACGAGTCAGTGATATATTTATCCGTAAATAGGACGATTCTCGATGCATCAGCTTCTTAATAATTCAAAGCTGCGTCTAAAAACACGTCCGGTCTGCTTTTGGATATACGAGTAGTCTCCAATAATTCAGACTCGACGACGACAATCCGCACTCATGATCCCAATAGTTATATACTATAATTGGCCCCACATGTTATAAGAAATTGAAGAATAAAAATTAGGCGAGGCTATTTTAAAAAATGATCACTGACGACCACGTAGCTGCTGAATCATTATTGCACCATCATCATCATCATCATCATCATCATAGCTGACCGAGCGCTCACACGTCGCAGTTTAACCTTTGCCCAGCGGGTCTGCTTTCGCCATTGTTGAATCTCTCTCTCTCTCTCTCTCTCCCTCTCACGGCAGAATGTAGGCGGGCTAACGCTGCTAGCTCATAAAGCTGGTCGAGCGAAAATTACGGGCTCCGCGCAAGAACGGCCACACCGCCTACTTTATGATCCGCGGAAGTGCACGCGACGCCGCGCTTCCGTATAATCCGCTGCCGCTGCTGCTGGGTATCGGAGATTCGGCCACAAAACTGCCGCGCGGCTCTTAAATTATCCCCCGAGCTTTTTTACCGGGCCCTAAAAATGATCGATGTCGCAACTGCTCACTTGCACCAGTTGTCGATAAACCGCGCGCACACCGTATATATACGTATATATATA
>UCQR01074250.1:0-12848 GCA_900474235.1 Cecidostiba semifascia
AGCAGTATAGAGATGAGAGAAGCACACAAATCACTGCCGGCTCTCTGATTGAAAAAGATAATGGAATAAAAAGCGCAGAAGCGCTCGCTTTTATTGTCCCCCGTCGCGTCGCCGGCTTTCCTGCGCAATATCGAAGATTCACTTACAGTCGATCGCTCATCCTTCGGACGATTTACGAGGATCACCAGGTGTGGTAGAAGGAACTTGATACTCGCGTCCTTCTCTCTTTTTTTTTCTCTTCTTACTCTGCGCCAGCAGCCGCGTATAGCTTCTATATTCTCGTTTTGATGGGATTTTATTGAAAATTTAAAGTACTCGAATATGTGATTCGTTTCGAGCGCGACGTGCATTGCGACGGATTGACATAATCGAATTTTCATTCGTTCACAGTATATAATGTATTATTATAGAAATAATAAGTGACGAAAATTTAAAACATCCAATTAACGAGAAAAAGTGCAGTAGTCGATTTGGAAAACAAGCTGGTTAATACACTAAAGTCCTGAAGTCAGAGCCGATAAAATATTAGCACGACTCGTTTAACCGCATTGAGGCCGAGTGTGTGTGTGTGTAACAGGAGCGTTGAACTTATTTCTCCCTCCGCCGCAGTAAAAAGAGAGTAAGGTAAAACGAGACAGCTTATTCGTACGTACTCCCGATTCGGCAATCATTCAGAAGAGTTTAAGTTAACGCGCCATAAGCTCCGCGACTCGATCGTTCGCAGCAAAGAGTATATGTACAGGGAGGGGGTGAAAATCCTTAAAACAACCCAAGCGAATGCGCTCGTTGCTCCGCTCAGTCGTAAAAGGTCTCGATTACCAGTTGGCGCGCTTACACGCCGGCGTCCGCACGTATATACTCGTCGTGTAAAAAAATCAACGTCGACTACTACCTCTCTCTCTCTCTCTCTCTCTCTCTCTTCTCTTCTCTTATATATAGGTATGTACGTCGTAGCTCTCGAGAAAAGACATTGCGAGTCGTCGACAGGACTTTTCACCCTCTTCTATTTATATATCCTGACTCATTGCAAACAACAGGTCGAATATACCGCAGGCGTGGCGTACCGAGAAATAATGTACAATAAGTCGCGCGAAAATTGCCCCGGGCAGCAACAAAAGCCTCGCGCACAAATTAGTCACGTGAGCGAGAAGAAAAGAGCTGCGTTAGGCAACGCCGCTTATTCGCCCACGTATATATGTATATAGCTGTATAAATAACGAAACGGTATACTGCATTGTCGAGGGGTATAGAGGGAAAGTCTCTTGGAATCTACTCTCGGCGCGTATTATATACAAGCCCTCGTGTATATATCAGCATTCCGCGTTCTTGAGTCCCCTCTCCGAGGCTAATTATCGCGATATATACTCGCTGTCTATAGCCGTAGTATAGAGCCAAGTCGAAGAAGTGCAGCTACTATACGCTTGTATGGTGTATATATACGCGTACACGTGCGTGCACTTGACTTTTTACGCGCACTTTCGCCGTGTCGGCCACTTGATGTCTCGAGAGAGCAAGTAGCTCGCCAATCCCTGACTGGGCCCTGCACTCGAGTATATAGTATCGCGCTGAAGCAGCCGCCCTTCGCCGAGCTCGTGATAAACGAGAGAGAGAGAGAGAGAGAGAGAGAGAGAGGAGAGTATATAGTTATACTGTTCTCGAGTATATAGTGGTATATAGTATTAGTCAGAAATTTCTCTCCCAGCGCATGCACTCAGACGTCCTCGGGCATATCAGACGTCTGCGCGAAACGACCGTATATTATTCGCGAATACATTGCTGATGTACATGTATAGTGTGGACTGCCTCTTCTATTTTCTTCTCTCGTTTTTCCCATTAAACGAATCGAGTGGTTCCGATCAATCGGTAGACTACTAGTAATTGAAATATGCGGGCTGCTGAATTTCGATCCCTTTCGAAAATTCGAATAGCGCGCGCTCGTTGTGAATTTCTGTACGGCTACAGGAATTCGTACACTCGAGAGCTATACTGCTGCGGTTGTGGCATGTACGCGATATATAGCAGCTCGATCGAGTAGGCCTCATCGGGAGGATTGCTTTCCGTCACCGCTTTCATCGATACACGATGCTTGCGTACAGCAGTGCGCTCAACTGTTATTATCTCTATACACAAAAGACGATACCAGTTGTTTTTTTTTTTTTTTCATCGGTGTTTCAATTACGCAATAGGTGATTAAACCGAAAAAGAGCCCATTCGAACACGCCCCGTCATTACTCGGCCGGTAACTTCTGCACTAGACCAGAGCTATACCATCAGCCACACACACACACACACACACATATACGGCGCGTCAACGGCACCTCGTTCCATGCTCTCGCGGTTCAGTGAGCCGGGCGAGGGTGAAAGTCAAGGGTCGCGCGCGAGCAGTGCGAGCCACTTCATTTGATTGCCCGAGGCAAAAGCTCTCCAAGTGGTTTTAGTCGAAACGCGCGCGTTTTGAAATTTCACGAAAAAAAAAAAGTCATCGAGACGCGCGAATATATTTCAAAGACACGAGAGCTGTTTTTTTTTACAACTTTTTTTTATTCCACACGCTGTGTACTCGAGCATGTGTGTGTGCGTTTTTTTACGAGCTGACCTACTTTTCCCGCGCAATTGCTCGGCGGCGACTTTTCCCGGGAGAAATTGCGGTCTAAGATGCGCAACAGCGGAACCGCCGATGTAGTTGGGAAAATTGAAACGTCGTGCTCTTTCTTTTTTTTCGCGGATAATCGCTTATGCGTGTCACTTGCGACGCATTCGTTCGATAAGGTAAACTCGTGTGCATATGTGTTTACGATATATGTATCGCATAATACTGATGATGTCTAATGGAACGCGCGCGCGCTCGCGCGAAATTACACACTCGGCGTGTATATAATGAATGTAGCTGAACGCGAAATCGCTCAATTTATATACGAGGCTGTGTATATATGCAGCGCGAGTTTATTGCTTGGTGTAGGAGAAAAAAAAGCAGTCGTTAATGCATATCAGGCAACGATGGGAATTCCAGGTTTCTCGCGTGCGAGACGTTTCGCGATAAAATACGTATTAGCAGCGACCGATCATTAATGCCGATCGTTAGGGCTGATTTTTACGCGCGCGCTGTGTATAAAGAATGTTTATGCCTTTGAGCTGGAAATTTTTCTCGCGTCGTAAACGCACAGTATGTATTATTGTAATGTATGACTTGTTCGAGATTGGGGACAAGCCAGAAATCGATCGGTTATGTACATATGGAATGCATGATGACTCGATATCATCAAATCAGTTAATCGAGTCAAGTTTAATTACCGCAGTACGTCAGTGAAAATTCGCGTATACGGTGTGTGATGAGCGTTGGTTTAATAATTGCATGATGTATGTATATAACGTTAGTACAGAAACAAGGTCGATAGTATTTAAAAAAAAATCAGCTAAACGAAAAATTGTCATTACACAGCTTGTGAAATCAATCGGTCTTTTTCCATCGAATATCATGCAGGATAATTATCGGCTCGAAGGATTATATAACTCGCCTCCTTCCTCTTGCTCAAATATCTCAGGCTAGAATAGAGGAAGAGAGAGAGAGAGCTTTGAAGCTCCAGCAGTTGATTCTCTAGCCGGCGTATTTGCTCAGCCTGCTGTTGTCTCTCTATAAGGCGTGCGAAACTACAAAGCGGCTAGATTTACTCTCGGACGCACTCGGGCAAATCTCGCTAATCCACCTGACCGGGAAATAGAAATGAGCATAAAATTACCTGGCCAAACAAGTCCTTCCGAGCTCTTTGAAATCAGGATATCATATTCTTTCCGGTGTCGTACTCGATCTGACCATCTGCAGATGTTTCTAGTTGTTGATTACGCCGGACTATAATCTGATATTTCTACTTGTACGCGAACAGATCGTAAAATTATAGCCCTCTCGCTAAGTGTATAAACATGCAGGGATTGTATAAGCCGCGAAAAAAGCTCGACAAAGAAAATAAGGACATATTCGCGCGATAGTGGTTTGCTGCCTCGTGTGAGTGTAGGTAAATGCGCCGTGAGCAAACGAATTGCCTCTATCTCTTTACTCCGCGTGTATATGTGTGCGAGTCGGAACAAGCGCAGATTGCCTCCGGAGCGTTGCATAACAAGCAATATCGGAGTATAGCTGTGCGGAGACACAGGCCGCGAATAAATCGAAAGAGAGCGAGAGCGAAAGCCGAAACAAAGAGATATAGAGAGAGAGCGAGAGAGAAAGGCCGACTGGAGACGATCGATATAAATATAGATATAGAGAGTATACGAGCACTGCTGTATGTATAGGTATAGTGTTGTTTCGAGTGTCGTTCGTTTGCGCCAATTAACCTACTGGCGTACAACACGTATGTATGTATGTACAGCCGAAATCAAAGAGAGAGGTATGCTCTCTGACGCGCTGCATCTATATACACGTGTACACACAACGGAGTATACATGCGCCGGCGCGTGCAGTTATTACAGAGCGGAATGGCAACGAAATGCAATCATCCGTGGGTAATGGCGCTGCTCTTGCGGCCCCGTGAAAAGACGTGAAATTGTTCCAGAATACTCCGAGCCAGAGAGATTCGCAAGGGCTCGTGTCCTATTAGGCCGCGTCTATATTGGAGCGCCCGCAGGCTTGTCGCTCTTATCTTTTACGATGCGACTCTCGTCTCTTTTTTTTTTCACCCTTATTTCAACTCGTACCTCTCGACGCTTTTAACTATATATTATACTCGTTATTATACGCGATCTCTCACACACGCGTTTATCGGAGCTAAATATTCGACACACTCGCCGCGAATAATCAAGCGTATTGTCAGTAGCCTATTATGTACATGTACCTATAATACTACTACCATCATACCTGCTGGTAAAACTCGTGAGCCGCATGCGACCAAGAGGTGCATAGGTTCATTAAAGCGCGCTTCAACAGGTTTATAATAGTGGAGGCGCTCGCGCGCGCGAGAGAGAAAAGCTTTTAATTCCACGGCCTGAAATATATGCGCAGCGCGTATTAAGGCGAACAGTGGATCCCGAGATTGCGCTGGCGAAGTGAGGAAAAGAGAATTATTATCGGAGAGATAGGGGCTATATATCTAGACACACATACACACAGAGTATATAGAAGCGCGTTTAATAAGCTTTAATCTTCGGCTTTCATTCGAGATTGAAAATGGCTAATTAAAAAAATTCGCGCACTCCGGTAAATTACACCGGTGTATACCTACTGCACACGATCCGGCAATCAATTCGAAGCATTTCCGAAAATTTCTCATCGAACCGCGGGACACACGGTGAATCGATATAGCAGCGCGGAATATATATGGTCCAACAAAGAAAAAAAAAGCGAGCCAAATCACAGCGCACACGAACGAATATATATACACGAGAGCAATTTTACAAGCCGAGGCCACGCTCAGCCCCGGCGAACAATTCCATTATCCCCGGGAGCGATAATGCCTGAATGACAATTAATCGTCGTTCTCTCTCTTGCCGAGTAATCCACGCGCAATATCAAACTCCGCCCGGATCTTCCGCATACATTCTGTCTCTCTCTCTCTCTCTCTCTCTCTCTCGTCGCGTGTGCTCGAGGTAATGGGACGGCATTCAAGTGCGAGGAGTCTCTCTCTCTCTCAGCTACTGCTGCTGTTGCTGTTGTACAAAGTCCGGAGAGAGCAGTTGTCGCGCTAAAGCAGGTAAGACTACACATCACGTAGATAATTACAAGAGCGACGCTGCAGCACTTGAACAAACGCAGCGGCTTATATAGTGTCTGTGTGCGCGGATAGAAGTGTACACACACACATACATACAGAAATGTATAAGGCGCGTGTATGCACTCACGGCCAGAACACAACTTTGTTGGAGCAACTAAGCGAGTGTGCTCTGTATACTACACCGCCGGATGAAGGTAGAAGAGCCCGGAGGGCTGGAAGAATCTCGGCTTGATGAACTTTTGTGTATATATTTTATCTCACAGTACTGATACACGTTTTTCACGTGCATCAGAAAATCCACTGCTTGTATAATAACAACAACATGAAATAATAACGATGAAAAGAGCACGCTCGCCTAGTGTCGCTGTAAAATCCCATATCCAGCAGCGTATAGCGCAGCACCATAAGCAGCCATATATCGTATATGAATAATATAACAACGCGAAGCTCTCTCTCGCAACACTACTGCAATTCTCCCCCTGCGCAGTCCTCTCCCGCAGCATCGCGCGCCTCGAGTTTGCACAACTGCCTGACGCACAACGCTTACTCGCTGCTGAACGTGTCGCCGTGCTCGTCGCGCGCAGCCAGTCTCTGTGGTGGTGCCAGTTCCGGCTACGAGTCCTCGGTTGCGAACGCCAGCGCTCAGAAGCAAGCCAAGGAACTGAGCCACCTGGGGCCGCACTACAGCGACCACAATATGCCGCGGGGTAACTCGCCGGAGCCCCGCTGTAACAGCCTCAAGCCCAGGCGGCGCAAGCAGCAGCACCAGCTGGTCCACCAACAGCGACAGGTCACCACCACGACGACCACTACCCAGTTCTATTCGCTGAGACTCTGCCGGAGGCATCAGCGTCACGCGCTTCGAGCCAAAAGCGAGGATGAGGCTGAGGAGGAGGAGATGGAGGAAGAGGACTGCGCGAGTAGTTTACCCGGAGGCAGCAGCGCCAGGAACTACCAGCTCTACGCCATTCCGATCTACCGCACTTGTCCCCACAAGAGCCTCGGCAGTAGCAGCACTCTCGCGACGAGTCTTCGCTCGCTCGACTGTACACCAAGCTCGACGCTGTCCCGCAAGCTCCACAGACGCAGCTCGAGTCCTGATGATGAGGAGGAGGAGGGGAATAAACCGCCGCCTGTGCCGGCGCCGAGGCAGACGAAAAAAACCGATCCCTCCGAGCACACTTACCAGAACGTACCCCCGCCCGTGTTCCCGCCGAGTCTGCCGGACTCGTCGTCCGAGCCCAAGGTTTGCCCCGTATAATCTGCTTCTTCGCCTCTCTCGGGAGTATCAGACACTCGGTCGCGCGCAAGAGGGGAAATCGATAGCTACTCCCAGTCTGATTATGCCGTTTTTTGCACCTTCGGAGAGGAGGATTATGGTAATTGCCCGCTAGCACTGATATCTCTTCGGCTTATTTCGCATTCGACAAACGCGCGCGCACGCGCGCTCTTGAGCGATGAATAATGAGCCACCGGCTGACGTTTTTGTTTTCCATAGCCCGAAATAATGCGATATTTTATTCCGAAGGCTTTTCCGCGATTTCTCATGCTCCGAAAATGTTTTCTTTTTCTTTTTTTTTTTTTATGAAACGGCGCATTAGTCCGAGCATTCGCGCGGAAAACGCGCGTATATGTAATTGTACTACCGCACGTTTTCGCCTATTTCTCTCGCTTTATCACCTCCTCGGTCTGTATATACAGTTATACATATATATGTGTGATCCATTCTCGTGAAACACGCTGCGTCGTATAACCTCCTCGGAATTGTCGCGAGCGAAGAATTGCCGTTCCCCAGCCGCCGGCTTCGGTTATCGTTGTATGCCATTTGATGCTTTATTTCCCCATTCGCTCTTCGTCTTTTTTTTCTCTAGCTGGCTTTTGTGCAAAGGCACTGAGGAACGCGCGACTTTTATTTTCCGCTTATTTCGTCTTCGGCTTTTATATCGGTGCGCGCGTAAAACGCGCGGGAGTATAAAGGGGGCCGTATATATAGAAAGACAAAGGGTGTATAACGAGTGTCTGAGCGCCCGGCTTGTTTTTTTTTTTAAGCGCACGCATCCACACATAGCGCGTATATATGCACGGTTCGAATTCGAATAGTATATGTTATTATTCGAGCACAGATTTAGTATAAGGTGGTGGTGTACCAGTCCTCGACTGTCTTACATTTTTTGGGTATAATATCTCGAGTATATTGAGAAAACAGCATCACGACTGGTCTCCTCATCATCCATACGTATGTGTCTCTGAACCCCATCTAGATGTAGATGCTGACGCTCGAGCTTTGCTCCTACGCATGATTAGCGCGCCGGAGCCTCATCTCTCGACCCTTTGCCCTGGATGACGTTCCCGTATATATAGCCATGTCACCTGTGTTTGTCGTTCACGCATGTCCGGCCGCTGAGTTTCCAAGTAAGTTGTCTCGAGACTCTTTTATTTTTTTTTTTATTAATTTAATGCTTGTAGCTAACACACTCATTAAAACCGATCGTCGCGCAAAATAATCATTATATAGTTTGGATTCGTTGTAGTGCTGTCGAAATAGTATTTTTTGATGTTCTATACATGTACATAGGTGTATATAGATACGAAAAACGTAGAAAAAAGAGGAGTATTTTTGAAAAAAAACATTGTAAGTATACATCTGTGTTATTTATATTTGTTTTGAACGTAACATACGAATAGCGTAGCCTTTTGATGTTTTATCGTTACTCGCAGAGAGCCGGAATTTTTGCGTTACCAACGAAAATAGAAGAAAATGTTTCAGTGATTGGATTCGCGTGATTGCTCCGTTAAAAAAGTACCGACATACCAAAAATCGTTCGCTGACCAAATAACGCACAAAAAAAAATATATATTCCACGAATATAAAGTCGATGAATGTGATGAAAAAAGTCTCATTTTAGTTTTCAAACGATGTTACACATCGCGTGACTCGGAGTTATTATTA
This sequence comes from Cecidostiba semifascia, assembly GCA_900474235.1. Classification (NCBI taxonomy): domain Eukaryota; kingdom Metazoa; phylum Arthropoda; class Insecta; order Hymenoptera; family Pteromalidae; genus Cecidostiba; species Cecidostiba semifascia. The sequence goes on from UCQR01074250.1 coordinate 8,653, forward strand.
TTATTGGCCTGATACGTATTTGACTAAAATCGCAAAGAATCCCATATAATAATACTAAAACCCTTATAATCATTAACAAGAGTACGTTCTCTCTAACGAAAAACAATAACTCTCAAAGTCTATTCCGCTTCCCAGCACTAACCCTCAGCTGGCCTGTTGCAGACCAACAGTATCTACGACTACAAAGAGCACTACCAGCAGCAGCAGCAACAGCAGGAGATGCAGCAGTACGGCTACCCGCTACCGAGCAACAGCTCGAGCCAATTAACACTGCCCCTGACGCGCAGCCTCTATCACTCGTCCTCGGTGGTCAGTCCCATGCAGACTTCCTACGTCCACGCTAACAGTCGACTGTCCCTCAACACAGCAAGTCTCGCGACTTCGAATCACCTGCAGCAGCAGCAGCAGCAGACACTACAGGAACACGCGACTGCCAACACCCTACCCTTTTCCCTTGTCCAGCATCCAGGCGACGCACCCGATCTCACCTACGACCGCTACCAGCAGCAGCAGCAACAGCAACAACAGTCTCGAAGACACTCGAACTCGAGCTCGAGGAGCCGAAACGAGAGGCGGAAATTTCGCAACAAGCACGATCGCAACGAACGCAAACAGAAACAACAGCGTCAACAACAGCAACAGCAGCAGCCACAGGCACTGAGCTCCTCATGCGAGACTAGTTTCGAGAGGATGCAGCAGGAGCTCGGTGTTCCGGAGAGCTACAAAATCTCCTACCCACACTACTACGAGGACACCCTCAATGACTGTCCGGCTGGCAACTATCAGCGGGATCGCGAGGCCAACGAGTACGACGTCGCACTCTCGGATAGCCAGTACGCCGAGCAGCAGCAGCAGCACAGTTTGACGAAGAATCGCAAGCCGATCAAGAGGTATTCCTCGCAGGACGGTGGTAGCGCTAAGCTCGCCGAGCTGCACTTCCGTGACGTCGGTCAGGAGATCGATGTCTGAAGGTACGGGCGTCGCGCGAACGCTCTCGGGACTCATAAGCTTCGGTCTACTCTTCTTCTTCTTCTTCTTCTTCTTCTCTCTATTGCACACATGTTTATATCTATCGCAGGATCGATCGGATGCACTCTCTCTTCTCTCTCTCTCTCTGCAGCGAGAAAATCTTATTACGGTGTATAGGTATCCTTGTTCCCAAGCATTTCACTCGACCACCGCTATACTTAACAACGCCTTCTTCGCGATTGCTTGCTTTTTGTAACATTATTATAATACTTGCGAAATTACAGTATCGACCAGAGTTGAAGGTACGTTTCTTCTTTTTTTTTTGTGGTTTGCGATGGTTTGCCGCTTTTACCTTCGAGGCACGCGACAGTAGCTTTCAGTCGCACTTTCGGAAAAGCGCTTCCGAGAGACACTTGCGCTTTACTTATCGTTTTTCTTTCTTTTTTTTCGAGCTAAAACATGTAAAATACTCACTCAGCCAACGTCTTGTATTGTTCCTAGGGCCCCAAGTCGAAGAGCGAAACGTATATTTACTGAGGAACACCGTATATGTACCTATATATACTTGCTTCACACGTTTCTCTCCTCGGGACACTTCGCGAGCGTATGTACCTGTATACTCGATCATTTCTTTGTTTTCTCTCAGCTGGGTTAAATTTTTTTCTGCGCTTTTTGTCCTACTGACTGACGTAAATCGATGCATTGTGTGTATACTCGTCCAAACATTATCTCTGTAAATATATAGGCGAGAATATATATATCGGTAGCAATTTTCTTCTTCCTCGAGACGTAACTTTTTCCACACGCGATATACATATAGAGCTTGTTTAATAATCCTCGAAGGCTTATTGGATAACGGCGGCGTTAGAGGTTAGTTGGCGAGCGTTCTGAAACGTCGTTTTCCAAGTTTTGATAATCTGCTTTGGCGCGCGCGCCTGTATATATATATACACAAAGTTGCGGCTCCGTGTGAGTCGAATTTTAATCGATATAGCACGGCGACGCACAATGATTTTCCTGCAGCTATATATAACTAACGCTCTATCCGGTTATACTAACTACTATGGTTTGTCTTTAAGTTACTTTCTTGTTTTTTTGTTTTTTTTCGTTATGCTTGTATGATTTGCCGTCGATTATACTAACTTTGTTTTAACCGAGTTCACGCATATCACATATTGTTTGATTGTATTTTGAGTTTGACGACTAATACTAACATATATGACATTCAAGTCATCACGTGAGTACATACAGCATATTTATTTTCCATCAGCCCATTCATCGCTCTATTTACACATTGTATATATCTATGATTTCAAGACCATTTTACTTTTTAGTCTCGAGAGGGAATCGAAAGTATATGAATCACTCAGAAAGCTTGATGCGCGCGCGAAAGAATCTCCTCTCACGAAAATCAGACTATAAGCCGCACTATACTCTCACTCCATCATAAATCTCCTTCACTCTTTCTTCCGTATCATCCACGAGCGATATAATAATGCATCAGCCGCGCACGACGCACCGACATTCCGAGAATAAAATTCCAGAGCAGTATATATTATATATATGTATAGGAGCTCGCGCGCAACAATAGCCTGCGGGTCTGAAACTGAGTCAATTAGGCCAGACACGCGCTGCACACTTCCTCCGAGTGCTCCGGGATAATATAATAACGTGCCGTAGTATAGCAGCAGAACCTTCTGCGCAGCGCAAGAATCCGAGCTTATACCGGCTGGCATCCGTGGCCTGCGAAATTATTCCGGAGCTGCTACTCTGCTCTGCGCGTCGTAAAACGGCGATTTCCACAAACACACCACATATCTGATGGTGTCTATATATATATATAGAGAGAAGCAGTTCAGCGGCTTGGAACTATCCGCGCGCGCGCGCGCGTGTGTGTGTGCGTAAAATATTATTGACGATTTACGCGCGTTCGAGCTTTGGCTTCGTCGCGGTTGAGTGCACACCTATATGTACTTTCTAGAATTGAAGTGGAAATCCCTTTTTTTTCGCGCGAGGTTGAATCAATTACGGAATTCTATTATTATTAGGATCAGTTTTTTTCCTTATACGTTTTGTGGTCGCGAGAAGGAGCAGCTCGGTGAAGATACATGTATATGAATAATAAATGGTTTTTTTTCCTTTTGAGACTCTGAAAATCCAATCAAGCAAAACAAAGTATAATAATCTTCTGAAAATTGTACAATCACAACGAACGTTTCTTCCCTCCTTGTTGCTGAGGAAGAACGTATATGTAAAGAAAAAAAAATAGAAGAAAAAAATAATAAAGAAAATAGAAAATCGCTCACATTTTTCATCTCTGTTCCATGTGTGCAGCCGTTCAAGCCGGAGTTCTCCGATCTGGACTACGCTGACGTAGACTACCGCTCGTACGGGCCCATCAACTACAAGGCTGCCAGCATCGCCCTGCTCCAGAACCGCAACAAACCCCCGCAGCAGGAGCGAATGCCCCAGATGTACGGCGTCTCCGACGACAGCGAGGAACTCCTCTGAGGATATCGCGCTGCCCGTAACACTTTTAACCCCCTGAAGTGCCATCTCGTAAAGTAGTCTGTGTGTGTGTGTGTCTGTATGTAAGTCTATGATGAGAGAAAGTATATTATATACATGTGCAGCGAATCCGTCGATTATACATATAACTGCTGAGAATTGAAGAGTACGAGAGAGGGTTGCCTGATGGAGTACACGATGATTATTGTATACATATATAATATAGTACATTTTTTACCGCGCGTTATATACGATAGAAGAGCGTGTCGTGTGTCTGAAACACATTGGCACGTGTCTTCGGGGCGACTGGATTCGACGCGTTCGTTTGTTATTACGATGTGTATAATTGAAAAAGCGGTTGCTCCAATTTTCGGTTGAATTTGCGTATAGCACCGCCGCTGCGTCGCCGGGATGAGCAGAGAGGTTTTTCCACACACGTTTCGTACTTTTTTATATACCAATATAAAATCGCTATTAATTTTACGATTTTACGACGCGCCTATATATCACGTCGATAAAAAGCTTTAGAAACCAAGATGAAACATATAAAAAAAAAACAACAATAATCCCCATTATACAATATTATCCCGGCGACGCCGCATCGACATGAATATATTCTAAATTAATTATCTAAAAATATACAACAAAAAAAACTTCTGCCTAATTTTTCACGCCGACGCGCGTCTAAAGTCACACCGCACAGTTCTGCCGCGTATTTT